>JAJMYO010000194.1:0-66467 GCA_023087385.1 Diplodia sapinea
CGCTCTTCCGATCTCCTTCTCCCCATAAAATCCCCCAGTCCACAAAACTAACAACTTTTCTTTTTTTCCAACAGAACGCCAAGGCGCCGACCTCGAAAACGAAAACGAAAACGACCTCTTCGACGTCGCCCTCGAGGACGCCCACGAGACCGCCCGCAAGGAGAAGGCCGACCGTCGCGCCGGCGGTGGCGGCCCCAACCACAAGCGCGCGAAGAAGGACGCCAAGTACGGCTTCGGCGGCAAGAAGCGCTTCGCTAAGAGCAACGACGCCCAGAGCAGCGCTGACGGCAGGGGTTTCTCGGCCAAGAAGATGAAGGCGGGCGCCAACGCGGCGAAGAAGCGGCCGGGTAAGAGCAGGAGAGCGTCGAGGAAGTAAGAGAATGAAAAAAGAAAGAAAAGGCTGTTGGTCTGGGAAGAGTGAGGGGATAGGCGTGGTTGGGAAGTGGTAAGCGTTAGTGCTTTCGGATGGAGGAAGGGAAGGAAGACGTGGCGATCGCCGCCGTTCAGTCCAGTTCCTTCGCGTAACGTGTGGCGTTATCGTGGGGTTCGGATATGGGAGGAAGGAGGATCGAAACCGCGAAGAAAAGTTTAAAAGCCACGGAAGGATTGCCCTTTGTGGCTGACGATGTCGATGGAGGGAAAGCCTCTTTTTTTTTTTTTTTTTTTTCTATCTTTCTCTTTACGCTTTTTCACTTTTCGTATTCCCCCCTACTTGTGAACATTTCGTTCTGCTAAAAAAAGAAAGAGGCATTGGGTGGCGTCGAGCGGCGTTATATTTTGACACCAACCATCACACACTATCAAAATTACTTCTGTTCCCTTGATCATTTCTTTCCACTTTACGAGGTTCGCTGACTGGGTTTTCGGTGCTGCGCAGTGAGCTGCAGTAGTAGTTGGAGCGGCGCAAAATATGCGAGCGTGGGACGAGGAGAAAGACCTCACTCAGCCCCCATTTGCGGTTCTCCATCATGGAGAAGGGAGACACGGTGGCACGTGTATGCCGAAGTCGTTCTTATTTCTTGGGGTTTGCGAGGAAGAGCCGAGATGCGGCATGCTTTCGTCCAACATATTCTCCCCTCATGTATTCCACCGCGTTCAACACGAGTACGGATCCGCAGTATGTTTTTCTCTTATCAACACACACATCCCGCCTGTTACTTGTCCAGGACAGAGCTCTCGCATTTTCGCCCTCTCTCTCTCTCTCTCTCTCTCTCTCTCAGACGATCCAGCGGCGGCCCGCGCCAGTGGAAAACAACAGGAACCTATCTACCTTTCTACCACCACCAAGTCTTCGAGGTATATGTCCCAATGAAAAAGAAACAAAAACGAAATAAAAATTATAATTATTGAAAAGGAGAGACGGAGACACTCATCATACAACTAAGGGGACCTTCAACAGCGCCGACAACAGCCTCCTCTGCCCAGGCCTCACCCGCCCACTCAATCGCGACTCTGCTGCGGCGTGACGCGGAACTGGCGCAGGTCGAAGCGCTCGACATCCGGCTCGCCGCCGCCGCCGCCATCCCCAACGAACCCGGGCACCACGCGCTGCGTTTCGACGCCGGGATGCGTTTTCATGGGATAACTCAGGCTGCCGCGGCTGAGATGGGCCCCATGGCCGTTGCCGTGAACGACATTATTGTAGTCATCGTCGTCGGCTCCGCCGCCCTTGATGTCGATGCTGTGGACGAAGGCGCGGTGGTGCGCCTGCTGCGCCTGGTTCTTCTGCTGCTGCAGCTGCAGCTCGTGGGAGTCGATCGAGTCGAGCTCGCTCGGCTTGTTGTTGCGTCCCCTCGCGGCGGCACCGCCAACGGCACCGCCGCCGAAGCGAGCGAGGGCGTGGCCGACGGCGCTGACGAACCACGGCTGGGCGGCGGCGCCGCCGGGGTTGTGGCTCCAGTACTCGCGGGCGTCCTCGTCGGCGGGGACGAGGCGGCCGCGGGAGAGGAGGCGGGTGAGGGCGATGGGCAGGTTGATGGCGATGTAGGTGAGGATGCCGGCGAGCAGGCCGTACGCGGTGCTGTACGACATGGGCACGAAGACGATGGTGACGAAGGCGGGCACGGCGTCGCCGATGTAGCGCCAGTTGACGGCGACGATCTGGCGCACCATCATGGCGCCGACGATCACGAGTGTGCAGCCCGTCGCCCACGGCGGGATGGACGCGAAGATGGGCGCGAAGAAGAGCGAGATGAAGAAGCAGAGGCCGGTCGTCATGGCGGTGAGGCCCGTCCTGCCGCCTTCGGCGATGCCCGCGCCGGATTCGATGAAGGCGGTTACTGGGCTGACGCCGAAGAGGGCCCCGACGCTGATGCTGAAGGCGTCGGTGCAGTAGGCGGCCGTCGAGCGGGGGAAGTCGCCAGTTGACGCGTCGACGACGCCGGAGAAACGGGCCATGCTATACATGGTGGCGGTGCAGTCGATGATGTCGACATAGAGGAAGGTAAAGAGGGCCAAGATGAATTCGCCGGGAGCTCGTGCAATGTTCCAGTCCAGTGCATTGAGAGTGCGCTCAATGGGGTGGAAATCCACCACCTTCTTGAAGAAGTCGAATTGGCTGTCACCGTCGGCAGTGTACGGGAAGTAGGTGACTGAAGTGCCGCGTCTGGGGTGCAAGTCAGTGGTCTGTTTCAGATGGACGCTTTGGAGGATGACGGCTGACTCACGGCCAAGAAATGATAGACACGACCAAGATTCCGATGATCATAGCGCTTTTCACCTTGAACGACATGAGGTAGGCAGTGAGGATTCCACCGCAGAAAACGCCGACCCACAGCTATTCGATTCATGCTCGTTAGGCCCACCATACGAGATACGGGACGTGGATTGGCAAACTGCTTACGGTCGGGTTCTGCATCCTGTGGCTCTGGCACTCTCCAAACTCATCCCTGTACTCGGGCTGACAGCCGGCCAGATCCAAGGGAGTAGCACTGGCGCCAGAGATTGCGCCGATTCCCGCACTATACGACAGTCCTATCTCAGCGAGAAAGAGTCCTATGCCGCAGGCAGCGGCGACCTTCAAGGAGTTTGGGAGCATGCGGACCAGCCATTGGCGCAGTCCCAAGAGAGACAAGAAGATGAAAATGAAGCCCTCGACAAAGACAGCGGTCAAAGCCAAGCCATATGGAACGTGGCGGGTGCCGTGGAAGCCGACGACCTGATAGGTGAAGTAGGCATTGAGGCCCATGCCGGTGGCCAAGGCAACTGGCAAGTTGGTGATGAGGCCGAAGAAGAAAGAAGCGAAGGCGGATATGGCGCTGGTGGCGGTGATGAAATCACGATGCAAGCCGACGAGGCAGGACTGATAGGCCGGATCGGTGGCGCACGACGAGTCGAGCGCATCGCGGCACTCGCATGTCCCGCCGGAATCGGTCAGAATGGTGGCATTGACGGCAATGATGTAGGCCATGGTGAAAAAGGTAGTCACGCCAGCGCGCACCTCAGCCACAAAGCGAGCGTCCCGAATCTCGTCGGGCTGGCGCAGGTCGAAGTCAGTGAATGGCTATCGAGCGACAGACGGCTGCAAGGCAACCTACATGGCCGGAGCCGTCAAGGCGAAAAAGGCGGCCGAACCTGGAGTCGGCAAGGTAGGCATCGAGACGCGTCCCCTGGTGGCGGAGAAGGTCCATTGCTGGCGACGACTTGGGAAAAAATCGAAGGGAAGGTGGTGTCGGTCATGGTGTGGGCCAGCGGTGGAACGAGCGCAACCTTTTACTGCAGCCGGGACGGGCATGTCAGTATGTAACGGTGCTGGCGATCAGCAGGACGCATGGAGAGGACGACTGACTGGCGGCAGCCACGGGAAGGTTGATGCGCACGGACCGGCCGAGGAGATGAAGTCAAGGCAAGCCAACCTGGCCGTGTACGAGCCAAACACGAAAAAGAAAAGCTAGATGATGTAGCGTGCGGGCGGCGTGGGTTCCAGGAACAGGCACGAAGGGAGCGGCTGCCTGAGGCCGGGCTCAGACGACGCGCCGGACCAGGGCGTGGGTGGCGGCCCTATGGCGATGCCGTCGACGAGATGCCCTTTTTGCTCTTGGGCGCCTCAAGCGCATCGGATCGGCGGGGTGGTGGACGGCGAGGTGCGGATTCTCGGCGCCGTGGATGAAAGCGGGAGAGTGAAACGGCGACGGCAGCTTAGTCTGGCAGGGACGACCCACGCTCGCCCTCGCTCCCACTGTCGCGACTCACAAGCTTCACCACTAGCCATGCCCGCCGAAATGACCCTGCGCGCTCCGGCCCCCGGCGCCGCGACGTGAGATCATCACCCGCCGAGCTCCCACATCTGGCGCCGCATCTCCGTCCTTGCGTTCTATCTCCATGTTTTCCGCAGACCTCTCGTGGACCGACCAGCGCGCCGAGACCGTGGGCCAGCGCCGCGAGCGACGTTTGCGCAGCCACCGCGACCATGGCTCGTCCACCCAGAGCTTCCAGTCCGACGATTCCGCCTCCAGGTCCAGTTTCTGGTCGCTGCCTGTGCGCCGCAAGAACAACCCCTCCAAATCCCCCGCCTTGAACTCGCCCTCCCGCAAGAGTTCCAAGCTGTCCCTCTCACGCCCGCGGGAAGACAGTCTGGATTCGGCCGCCAGCTGGTCGACCCCCGCTCGGCTTCCAACTCCCGTGCTGCCAGCTCTGCCCTCCATCGCCTCCGTTGACACCATCCAGGAGCAGCGCTCGCCACACCACTCCACCACCCGCTCATCCGGTAAAAGGTACCCCACAACCCGGCATGCCCTGTGCTGACAAGCGATGCAGTTTGTACCGTGCAACATGTAGGCCCGGAAGGCCATTACAGAGAACGGCGTATCGTCGAAGAGGTAGAGGCCCATGAAATCCAGCAATTGAGCCAGGACTCGTACGTTTCGAGAACAACAACCCGCAGCACCGAGGTGAGCTCAAGCTCAGAAGTCATGCTTTCACCGCCTAATCAACTCCCCAGATCCACCCTGCACCCTTCCCCAGTCCAATTGCTGATGCGGACCAGACTTCTTCTTCGACTCACGGTCGGTATGTAGAGCAATTGCCGCCCACCAATTTATCCTGTGCTCCGGTCCATCATGTCCGCCGTTTGTTCAATACCACGCAACTATTCTGACCCTACCAAGTTCGGGAGGCTCCTACTCGAGCCAATGCGCATTAGACAATGACGCCGCCAGCTCTGCCTACCAGACCTCGCCTGATGTCGGCCCCAAGTGCACCTGGGAAGCTCCTGCGGATTGGGATATTGCCTCGATACGGTCCTTCTCGCAAAACCGCCAGTCTTTTGAGAGTTCTTTCCTGTGCGACCCGGATGCTGCAGAGCTGACCCAATTCCAACGTTTTGTTCGTCGCATGGAGCGTGCAGATCCGAAGCTTATCCTTACACGTCTAAAAGATGAGCCGTCCCCGGATGTTTTGGCCACCGATCCGTACGCTGAGGAGGAACTTGCCGTGGAGAAGCACCTGTGGTGCCTTACCGCACTGCAGCTGCAGAACATGGAGAACTCACTAGTACCCAATCAAGGAGTAGGGCCCCTTCTGGGCCTTCCTACGCTCTTCCGACAGCCGAAGCGAGTCTTGGAGCTTTACAGCAATTTGGGTAAGCCACTGATCCATCGAATCCTTCCTCGACCCAACCGCGTGTCGGAGTCATGACGAGCGCTAACAATCTAAATCCCTGGATAGCCGAAGTCTATCAGCTATCCGCCATCTACCCCAAGTCGCACATTTCTTATTTGACTGTGCGCAAGCCATTGGCCAGCATCCCGCTCCCTGCCAACATCCACCCCCTGACGGTGCCTTGTGGCGGAATGCTCCCTTTTCCTTACCCCACAGACTCGTTCAATCATATCCGATGTGCCGCGCTCCCATCGCATCTGCCGTCGTCAAAGATCCAGCCTGTTCTTCGCGATCTGCTTCGGATGCTCGCTCCCGGGGGTATCTTGGAGCTACGCCTTGTCGACAGCACACCGGTGCGCGCCACCATGGGGCCAAGGTTGCGCGCGTGGTTCGAAGACCGCTTGCTGTTGAACCTGGAGAAAGAGTTCCTCTGCTCACGACCAATGGCACTGTTACCGGGTTGGGTAAGAGACTGCGGCTTCAGTGTCCTCGAAGGCGGTGCCAGGGGGAAGGATCTTGTCGTCCAGCGGCTGCGGCTACCTGCGTGCGCTCATCCCAAGGATAGCGAGCCCAGGCACTCAATACAGAAGGCAAGCATGCAAGACGGCATCAAGCGCAGCACGCTCGATTACAACAAACGGAATGCTATGATGGGCAGCAGCACCGAAGCTATGGATTTTGCAGCTCCCCTTGAGAATTCCACCGGCCCGGAGAAGGACTTCACGGCGCTGGACGGAGAACTGGCGACGCTCGTAGCTCGCGGCCTATGGAAGGACTCTTGGGGCTCGCTCGTCGACAGGGGCTCAACGTTGGGCCACGACGTCATCTGGTGGTGGGACGATCCGGAGATAGTGCGCGAATGTTGGGACTACGGTACCGTGTTTGAGTGCGGGACCATGTTTGCTTTTAAAGAGTGATAGTGAACAGGTGAGATGGATGTTTTCCCCGGTTAGGCTGGTCTTCCGGGTCTTTCGCTTGTCTCGCTTTATCTTCAGGTACCAGATGGCGTTTTGCTTTTCTTCGCTTTGCTTTTTCTCGGGCGGCCCAATCTGTTCTTTACGTTTATACCATGCACACGCGGTTGACGTCGTTGAAGTGCCCTTTCTTTTCCTGTTGGTGTCTGCATCGGTGCTTTGCACACGGGCGTCTGAGCTTTGTCACTGTCTGAAATATAGTGGAACCCTTCGCTTTCTCTTTCAGTTCGGATCGGCGGATTCTATCTCTTTGGATGGCTATGCTCGGGTTGCTTGATGGCTTTGGTGTTGGATATTACACTCGGCGTCCCGCTCGAGCCAGAAAGCTTCAAGGCTGCCAAGTGGGTGTGACAAGGTGCCCCGCAAGAGCGAAGGAAAATAACGGATACAGCGGTGGTTGCGAAATAGTAGTAACTTCTGACAGCAAGGCGCTGCAGATCATGTCGCCCCCAAGCACGCAAAAAGTTGAAGCGAGGGAACTGTGGCGAGTAGCGTTTTCCGCATCCAGCTAGCCAGGCGTCCCTCGCTTTAAAGCCGGTGGGTTGTAGTGCATGCAGGGAAATAGCGACGGCGTCGGCATGCGTGCCGCCCGCCGGCCGCAGCCACACGCGAAGGAAGCGTGCGGCGAGTGGGGACAGAGGGCTCGCTCCTTCGCCACTTTTCCATGGCCCTATATCACCGGAAGAGACAGCTGCTCCGGCCCGCCACGTTCTCATTGCAATATATCTTCGTGGCGCTAGCTCCCTCTAGCAAGGAGCCCGCCGTTTCCAAAGGCCACTATGTATAGACACCGGGACTCTGCGCCAGAGGCTCCTCCTACGTGAGAACTACTACATGCCTACTACTCCCACGGCCCTTCTGCGCGATTCTATCTACCGTCAACCCACATGACCATTCCGCCACCTCTGCCTTGATGCTCACAAACTGCATACGGACAAGTTTTCGTCGCCGGAATCCTCCTGACATCGCAATAACGCTCAGACGACCGCCCACCCGGCCCCCCGACACACGGGCGCTCCTCCCCGGCGCGCCGAGTGCCGAGCTGAATTGCCGTTGGAAAGTTTAAAACCTCTGTCACACGTGGCTGCGTCTCCAAGGCGTGCCATGTGGGATTCCATCCCCAATCCGCAGGAGGGTCAGGTAAACACCATCTAGAGCTCTAGTCGACGATCAGTTATTGTTGCTCTTCGCGGTGTGGCAACGCGGAGAATTCCCTGTGCCTGACAGTTGGACAATGCCTGCTTGTGATCAGCGTTTTCTGTCATGCTTCTTCCCTTTCGGTGGAATCGTTCCTACTGGCTTTGAGGACGGTACGTCACGATTGCGTTATCACTTTGCCTCTATCTACACCTGTGGCTCTGTCGCCCTCCGTGACGAGAAGCCGAAATGCTCTCACGCCCTTTGCTGGGTTGAGAAAAGAGAAATCCACAACGCTTCAAGACAACCGCTGCACCGACGCAGCTCCGCCACATGATACCACATCGACATATGCGCAAAAGAAGCGGCCATCGCCGCCGAGTGTGAATCCAGACTGCCCCGGAGTGCCCCCCAACAAACCAGCAGCCACTCCCGTCGATCAGCCCGACCGCGCGCCTAGCGTCTCACACTTCTTACTCGGTCCATGCTTCTCGATTACTGATCTCCAGCAGCGTTTCTTGTTCCTTCCACTACTCAGCCTAAACTAACTGCATGACGGGCCTTTTGCGGGCGGAAGAAAGCGAGCGCCCCGCGGCAAACCTTCTCCCGAAACCCGCGTCCCCGTTCACACACCCCCATCACTCTCCCACTTCCCCGGTAGCGTATCACTTTGTCGGCCGGCCCCACCCCCGCCGCGGATCACCCAACCTCCCTTTCCCCCCTTTCCACCTGCCGTCGTTGTCGGTAGAATTCGGGGCCGTACATGGGTGCACTGCGGCTAGGACAGTGCCGGACGTTTGGGGAGGCAAGGGCTTCAGTGAGATGGCAAGTGCCGGCCAGACATCTGCGACGACGGAAGGTGCGGTGTTTCTGCGGGCAGTTAAGTCGGTAGGGAAGAGCGGTGGTTTGTCTCGAACAGTATGTACGTACAGCCAAGCGGAAGCAGGAACGCTGTCTGGGTGAGTACTCTTCCCCGTTTTGCTCGGACGGAACGGGGACTGCAAAAAAAAAAAAAAAAAAAGAATAGATAGATGAGAAGGCTAAAAGAAGGCGCAATGACCCCTCCCCCTCCTCCCCACCAACTCTGGGGAAATGAAATGATTACTGATATCTCTTGGGGATATGACGACATCTGCAACTTTCTTTTTCGGAGCAACCATCGTTGGTGAAGAAGCTTGTGATCCACTGCGTTGGATCGCTGTCAGGCAGGGGAAAACGACATGGACCCTGACCCTCTCTCGCCCTCCACCATGGTCGAAGTTCGATACAGTCGCCATGGGTAGCTTGGTACCATTGCAGTCTGACGCCGGTGCCTGGCGATGATGGCGGCGGCGGCGGCTCCTACCTTCCGCCACGCACACATGCACGATGACTCGCGCCTTCCCGCTTGTAAGGGTCATCGGCGAAGGGAAATCCAAGCACTGGCCGCTATACCGCAGCGAGGTCGTTCTCCGTGGCCGACAAGGTCGGGCCATCACGGTAAATGGTAGCTTCCTGGTACATAGCCACCGAGTGTTCGGGGAGGGGCCACCCGCCAGGTAGCACTGGGGTCATTGGCGGAGATGTCCGTGCTTTGGGTACAGAGAGAGGAAGAGAGAGCCCAAATCATTATTGTGGTTAGCCGTGATAATCACGTCCCTCAAACTTTAATATATGTGAAACCGAGCTGCTCTAGCTTTGTAGATAGGATCTGCGGCCGATCATGCGGATCTGCGAGATGAAGGAGAGAGAGCACTTCCTGGCATGCGAAAGATAAATCAAAAGCAGCTACCGTATTTCCGTAACGGTGTGACATGGATTTTGCGACTTTTCTCCATCTTTTTGTGACATCTGATTCTGTAGACCCGCTCTTCTTGTGTGTGATAGCCACCAGGTTCTTTGCTGTGCAGTGTAGGAAATAGGGATGTTAAGATTGCCGGCAGAGGGGGTATCGCTGCCGGCACTGCCACTACCCCTATAATTGCCGGTTCTGCCGGCAATTGGCAGCGGATTGGTAAGCTCCGCAGTAGGCCAAGCGCCCCACAAGATAGGCGTAGCCCCCACACCGAATATCGTGATACCGGTGGTAGTTTGCCGTCCGCCTGCGAATATCGTGGTGTTGAGTCCTCTTACCTTTATACGTTATTTGCCCAGCTCTTTCACAATACGTTTAGCAGGTAGATGAGTCATATAAGCGGTAACGCTATGAACAACGGCTTATGCGAATAACCGCTTATATGAAGTAGGGCGGATGCTTGGACAAGTCGTTCTAGCAAAGCGGCCATGAGTATCGCTAATTTACAGGCGCCCTGCTAAATTAGGCGAGAGTTAATAATCGTATTGCCGGCAGCGCGAAACAGCTGCCGGCACTGCCGGCACTGCCACCCCTTCCGGCTGCCGCATAACACCCCTACTAGGAAAAAGCCGAAGACAATGATGACTCGGGTCTTTAACCAAGTCTGATAATCATCCTGCTCTCACTTGTCCATGGTGTTTACGGGGTACCTGCATACACACCTGCGGCCTTAGATTCAGGCCACTTCCCTACACCTACCTGCCTTGCCATTCCATTGCGCGCCACCAGATCCCATCCCCTAACGCAACATGCTCCGCAGCACCTCAGCACACCAATGCACAGACCCCCCAGCAGCCACGCCGCCGCCGAAAGCATTGTCTTGCAACGTCCTCAACCCTATTCATTTCAGACATCACACGCACTGTGCATACTTTCACCGGTGCACTGCCGCATCCCTCCCTATACCAACCACCAACTGCCGAAGCCCCACACAACCAGCACCCCTCCCCACACGTTCTCGAAACGAGACATGAGAAACCCAATCATCCTGACTGTGCCCCGTTTGGCCCGTTTTTTTTTTCCCCCCTTTCTCCCGCCATAACGGCAAGTCTCGCCTTTTCGGGAACACCCCTACTACTCTCCTTTGTCGGAAGGATAGAGCCGATGAACCTGCATAGGGATTCATGGTTCGCGCTAGTGTCACAGGCGCGAAAGTATGTATATAGAACCTGCCATGTACCCGGCAAGGCTGAGATAAGAAAAAAAAAACAGACATCGGATCTCCGCATACAAATGTCATGATCCCTCCCGCTCTCGGCGTGTCCAAGATAACTCATTCACGCTAAGACGCAGCACGGGGGAGGGGAGGGGAGGGAAAAAAAAAAAAAAAAGGACGCATAAGAGCACAGATCCCAATGTATAACATAACATGCGTTCTACCAAGGAAGGGTCACGCGCGAGTAGACATCTTTGTTATCACTTTCGTCGCATAGAAAGGCAAAAGACCAATAGACGATGGGGAACGCGCCCGTTAAAGGTAGGAGGTGGCCAAGACATTACGGATATGCAACAAAGACACTAGGAGCAAGAAAAAAAACCCCCCGAAAGGAAAGATCGATTTCCGCAAACGAAGTGTGATATGCCAGCGCCTCTCCTCTCCTCTTCTTCCCTCCCTCCCCTTCTCTCACTCTCTCCCCCTCTCCCCCAACCCCAAAGAAATGCAATGCAATGCAATGCAAAACCGCAGTCGCAACACACACAGATGCCACCAACCCGACCCAAAACAGCCGGTGCTCTCGATCCAAGCCAAAACACACACAACAACAAATACAAACCTAAAAAGAAAAAAGATAAAAAAAAAAGGGGGTTGTAGGGGGTATAGCGCACAACACGAACACACACACACACACACACACACACACACACACACACACATACACGACGACGACGACGTATACACACGCTATACAAAGTTTGTTGTTGTTGTTTGGCCCCGATACCAATTGCCATTTTGCCATGCCCGAAACAAGACACACAAAGTGCGTGCGTGCGTGCGTGCGTGCGTGCGTACGCGACGACGACAATGCATGTACGTAACAGTATCAGCCCAGCTCTCTCTCTCTCTCCCTCTCTCTATCTATGATGACGATGATAAATGACTCCTCTTTCTCTCTCGCTTTGCTCGCTCGTTCCCAACGCTATGCAGAAACGGTGTGTATATGCAACGACCTCGGGCGGAAAGCGGGAGGCAGGGAAGAAAAAAGAACAACAAGAAGAAGAATCAACAACAGAAGATGTGAGGAGAAAAGAAGGGAGGGGGAAAAAAAAAGGGAAATACAGAGTGAAGAGGGAGGGGGTGTTTGGGTTGCCAAAAAAAAAAATCCCCGGGTAAATGGTCAATAGAAGAAAATCGACAGAAGCGAATGATGACCCTCTTGCACTTGTGCAGAAGTATAGGGAAAAAAAAAAAAAGAAAAGAAGACACAAATTGCAGAAAAGGGGGGAAAATGCTGCGTCAAAGAACCCCTCCCCTCTCTCTCATCCCATTGACGTTCACTCGTAACGGTTCGCAAATCCACACCCCCCCTGTACCCATCATGCATCAAATCAAATCACATCATCACCTCCCCTCCCACCTCCCAAACTTCTTCCAATCGCCATAAACGCCCCTCCAAATCGCCCTCTCGCCCGCCCCCAGCCCGGCATTCATCGCCCTCAACGCCTCGATCCCCACCACATCCGCGCACGCGTACAACCCGGGCATGAGCGCCGCGCGCGTCTCGGGCGCGATGCGGCCGCCGTACAGGGTGCACGTGCAAAACGACGCGATGAGCGCGGGCACGTACTGGCCCGCGTACTCGCGGGCCTTTTTGGTCTCGTCGACGAGGTCGGCCGTCGTGGCCGACGACGTCGAGGACGAGGCGGGGCGCTTGCGGTTGTGGAACCCCTTGACGGCCGAGACGGTGGGGTTGCAGAGCGTCGTGACGAGGCGGGCGAACGAGGCGGCGTGGTCGGGCGTGAGCGGCGCCGTGGCGGCGTCGAGCCAGGGCGGCGGCGGTTGTTGGTGTTGCGGGAACGACGAGAAGGTGGCCACGTCGTTGTTGCCGCGGCGCGTCTGGTGGTCGGGCGTGAAGAGGCAGCGGAGCAGGTTTTGGAGGAGCGGCATGAGGACGTGGAAGCGGCCGCCGAGGCGGGTGCGGTGGAGAGACAGGATGAGGTGTGTCGTGCCGCAGAGTCGAGTGTAGATGGCGTCGGCTTGCTCGCAAGGAAGTTCAGGGCTAGACGAAGAGGCGAGACGCGCGAGCGAGTCAATAATCCTTTCGATGGCCCATTGCGAGACGAGCCAGTGCTATGAATCGCGTGAGTAAGGGGGTTGGTTCGAGATGGGCGCTACTGCCTACCTTTTCCCGCAAAATAGTGTCTACGCAGTTGAGAGCGGCGTGGAAATCGCGAATGGCCTCGACATTGTCGAGGTAGCTACTTAGCTGTCCCAAAAACCCGTTGAGCCCTTGCGTGGCGCTCTCGTCCTTGGTTGGAATGTCTGCAAATGTAAGCTAGACATCCTAGGCATAACGGCAAGGCGTCTTACCTGGCAAGGAAGATATCAAGATGTTCATGAGGACCAATGCAGGCTGCCAGTTCTGTTCATCGTCCGGGTTGAACTTCAATTGCGAAAGGAGTGACGTCCGTTTGTCAAGGCCAAGAGAGCCCAGAGCCTTCCGTGTTGCCTCGAGCAGGCTGTGACGGTCGCTGACGGAGAGATCTGAATGAAACATCAGCGATGCGTCAATAGATGACAATCGTTGCATTACTGACCGCAGCGCCAAAGATCATAAATCATAGCACTAACGCACTCGCCCTCGTCTGGGCTTGCCACGTTTGAGACAGCGGATGTCAATGACACCCACATCGAAGCCTCTGGTTGTTCAAACGTGTTTGTTTCAGCCGCGCCAAGACCTTTGCGGACACACTTGAGCAGCTTCGCTTCGATACTGCAGATGTAGCCTAAGAACGGTCAGCACTGATGGCCTGCTCGGGCTGGGCGAATTATGCTTACCATCACGCGTCATTCCCCGGATCGGAAGGTCGGAAGTTGCAGCCAGGACAGCCCGGAGGAAAGCAGTCTCCTCCTCTGATATGCTGCTCATTGCTCCGGGCAGTAGCGTCTCCAAGTCACCATCGAGGGTCCTGAGGTATCTCTTCATCGTCTTGTACGTTTCTTCATCGTCCCATAGAAGATCCGACGCCTTGAGGGTCACAAGACCAGACTTGAAGCAGTTCAACTCTGCAATGTGATCCTTGAACGACGCACTGGCCTCCCTTGCAAAACGCCTCATCATCTTCCTGTAGCCTTCGAGATACTGTTGGCCTCTCGGTTGGTCTTTCACGCTGATGGCGTCCTGTAGAGTTAGACGGACGAGTTCATCTAGTACTTTCAGCGTGTCCAGGTCGGTGAGGTGGTTGTCTTGCATGGAGCGAGCAATTGTCCATAGGAGGTCAGATTCGGTGGCCAGTTCTGACTTGGAGTTGGGCACCTCCATGAGTTTTGTCGCGAGGCTCAAGTGCCGGAAGAAGGCTTCGGCGTTCGCTCGCCTCTTGCCGGTGACAGTGCACATTTCAGTAACCCGATCAAGGACCTGCTCGCGATGTTTCCGGCCAATTGCCGCAACAGGCACGCGGAGGTATTGGATTTCCGCAAATGCGCGCAACTGTTCGCCCAGCTCCCTCGACTTTCCTAGTTTGGCCTCCGAGTCTAGAGCCTCATAAAGGACTGAAAAGAGAAGATCCCTAAGCTCGCTTGACTGCATGGTCAAGACGAGATCTGACATTGCCTCGAAGACGAGCGTGTACGATAACCCACGAGGCGCTTCGTATTGACCGGAAAACTCGCCAAACGCATGCCAGAAAAGGAGGCGAAGAAGGCTTTTGAGGGACTCGAGGGGAGGGAGAGTCAAGAGACTCGGAAATTGGGTAAGCACAGCCGCAGCGTTCAGCGTGAACACCTCCAGACGGGCAGTAGCGACGTTCAGGGGGTCAGCTGTACGGCGGCGCTTGGCTCCGTCCGCAATCCGGTCCTTGATCTCTTCGTTCGAGCGAAACAGGGCGACTGCGGATTGGTTAAACAAATCCTTTGCCGGCTCCTTGAGGTCGAGGGCACCCATGAAATCGCTGCAAAGTGTAGCGACCAAGTTGAAAGCCTCCTCACCTCGTGCACCGACTCCCATTGCCTCCGTCTTCTCCGACGCTCGAATGGCGTCTATCACATTATGCTCCTTCGCTTGCGAAAGGATTGTTACAGTGAACTCCCTCGCTTCTTGCGGTTTCTGATGAGGTCTGAGAAGAATGTGAATACGAGAAATGGCTCTCAGTGCTCTGGCAACGGTGACTGGTTCTTTTGAAACACCTGTCAATACGAGGAGAGTCTTTTGCAGCGACTGCAACACGGTGACAACCGATGCGATGGTGTCGTCCGATTGTAAGCCGCCAACGAGAGCATCCACAATGACGAGGCTTGCAGAAGCCTCGGAGAAGTCATCGTTTTCGGAACATCTTTCGCAGGTCGAGATGCGGCGCCAGTGTTCGTTGAGCAAATCGAAAATTTGCTTCGCAGTGAGACTTGACTCCAGGACTTCTCTGACCGCTGAGATGATCTCCTTCTCCACCCAAACAGTCCTTTCCATGAGGGTACCCGATCGGCTCAGTTGGTCGAGCTGAGAGACCCATTTTGAAACAAATCCTATGAGGCCTCTTGCTTGTGCGTAGGTCTTCAGGAGAGGAACCACAACAGAGGTCTTGAGAAAATCCGAAGTTTTCAAGCCTGGAGCGATGCCGGATTTGTCGTTTTGCGCGTCCGGAACATAGCTGAGCAATGAAACGACGCCACCTGTGGATGCGGCGGTGATGGCGCGGAAGATGGCGTCTGACAGAGGCGCGTCATCAGCCACAGCCGTCTGCGGTGTATCCAGGAAGATCGTCCCGTCATAAGCAATTACGCGCGAAACAAGCTGTTGGTCGAAATTTTTGGCGCCCCCACCTGGAGCAAGGATGCCTGAATAAGATCGGACGAGGCTCTCGAGGACCTCGGTTTCCAGCGCCACTTTCCTCCGGGAGAGAATCTCGAGCATCTGATCGAGGATTGCCCTTCGACCGTCGTCAACCTCGGCCGGGGGCCTGCTGTCGACAGGAGCTCCGATGCACTCGCACAGCGCCACGAAAACGTACTGCAGCCAAGGAGCCTCGTCCAGTCTTTTCTTGGGCGTGGAGCGCTGGGAACAGCGAATCGCGATATCCAGCAGGGAACCGACTGTCTCAAACAGCTTATGCCTATCCGAGTCCAAGGGGGCCAGGCTTATCCCCTCGGCGGATCCGGCCAAAGCCGCTCGTAACGGCTGGAGGAGGCGGGAAATATCAAGCGGTTCCGGCCGCGCTTGCCCTGGCTTACTCACTTGTCGACCCTCGGCTTCGGCGAAGAAGGATGCTCTGGCGGGAATGAAGACGTGTCTTGCTAGCAGAGTCTCCAGAGATCGGCTAATCCGACTCTCGATGTCGCGACCGGTCTCGACAGCGTTCGGGTCCACAGGAGTATCAACCTCAAGCGCGATATCCGACAGCAGAACGATGGCGGGGACCAGACACTCGTGCGAGAAGCGCTCGGTGGCGCCGCTGGCGTCGCTGCCCAGGTCCGCGACGCACGCGTTCCAGATCTGCAGGACGTGGGGCAACAGCGAATCGACAGAAACCCAGCTGTCAAAGGCAGCCTTCAATACAAGGTAATGCACAGATTCGAGCCAGAGCCGGAGCAGGTGGGCAGCTTGCGCGGTGGTCGTGCGCAGGACCGACTTCAGCAGCTCGGCCACGGATTTCTCGTAGGAGGCCGCCTCGTCAAAACACGCGGCCGCAATTTCAATGGTGGCCCCGGCGACGGCCTCGAACAATACGAGGCGCTCCTGATCTTCGTGATCGGACCCGTCCGGCTCTTCCACGGGAGTGCCGTCACGCTTCCGCTTGCGCGTGGCCTTTCCATCCTTCCGCCTCTTCACAGCCGCCTCCTCTTGTAGCCTATGGTCGCGATGCGGGGCGACGAAGTTCTCCTGCAGCGTCTTCTCCAGGATGGACAGGAAGCCGTGCGAGTTGAGCAGCTTGGCGGAGATGGCGGGCGGCAGGCCGAGGAGCACCTGGCGCAGCAGTTGCCAGGCGAACCAGCTGCTGCGCGCGCTGAGACCCTCCGGATCATCTGCCTTGAGCTTGCTCAGCAGCCAGCGCAGCACCCATTCAGTGCGCGGGCTGCCCTTGTAGAACAGCAGCGGGTCCTCGGCATCGTCCCGATGTCTCGCGCCGTCAGGCTGGCCGATTATGGCGGTGGCGTGGTCGAGTTTTTCGTCGAAGGTGGAGAAGTCTTTGTCCAGAGCAAGCAGGCGGCGCAGGGACGGGAGTTCCATGGGCTGCGGCGGCGGCATCAGCGGCTAGGGCTCGGGCTGGGGGCTTGTGCGGTCGTTCAGCGTACCTGGGCGATGGGAGCCATGTCCTACAGCGCCCTGGGGCAGGAGAGTTGCGGTGCGATGGTGGTGCGCGCCGTTTCGAACAGATCAAAAGACCGTGCGCGGGCCGCGCCCACGCCAAGACTGACGAAACAGACCCACGACGTGCTGGCGAGACAACCATCACCACCACCCCGACCAACACGTCACAGCAGCCTTCATCCAGACCAGCCAGGCGCGCCAATTGGCTTTCGACCCGCGAAGACTCCGCAATGGCTGAAGAAAACATAACCCCCGCGCCGCAGGCCCCGGTCGCGCGCCCCAGCCGCCCCATGAGCGAGGCCCTTCTCAACGACAAGGTGCGTTCTCAGCCGCTGAGCATCCCGAGCCCGCTCATCCATCCCATTTGCATCCCCGGGCATGCGCGTGAGCTGGCGGCTGCTGCTGCTGCGGGCTGCCTGCGCATGCGGGTTGGCAGCCGCTCCGGCGCGCTATCTACCACTCCTTGAAGCTCCTAGCTAACCGTCTGCGACATCCAGTGGGACCGCTGCCTCTCCTCCATGCTCATCCGCTCCGGCCTCGGTCTCTCCTTCGGCATCGTCTTCTCCGTCCTGCTCTTCAAGCGCCGCGCGTGGCCCGCTTTCGTCGGTCTGGGTTTCGGTGCCGGCCGTGCCTGGGAGGAGTGCGACAACGTAAGCCATCAACCGTCCTGACCTTGCTGTGTTGGCGGACCATGGGGCTGATGCTGATAAACTATGTGTGCAGTCTTTCAAGAACGCCGCTGCTCCCTCGAGAGACGGCCTGCGCGCCTACAGGCAATAAGCGCTGTCACTACCGCGGAGACACGGGCTTGCACTTGGAGGATTCTTTTCACGGCGGAGGGGTATAATCGGTTCTACGGTTTTCGAAAGCAAGTGAAGAGCTGTACAGTATTGTCGGGTTAGAGCGAATCAAAGGCATTTTCTGTACACCCGGCTCGGAACGGCAAAGTTCGGCGGCCTCCAGATCAGCGCAGGGATACTGATGACGGCGGACGTTGGTGCGGCTCTAGCACTCAATATGGACATCTCTGTGCTAGTAGCGGCGACCTTTGTTTATTGACATTAGGTCAGAAAGCGTGTGGGAGGTTGCACGGGACCGTTGAAGCTACAGTTGCAGAAGTTGCCGAGGATCCGACGGGGCAAAGGGAATGGTTGCACTCAACTAACATCGTTACCATGGTGAATCGGAGGGCTGAAAATGGCTAGCGGCATTGCTGGCGGCTTCCACCCTTGGGACAAACCTTCGAGGTATGGAGCCCAAGCATTCAGCCGGGAGTGGGCAGTGCCGTGATATCAAAAGCTGTGGCTGGAATGGTCACATCACCGAGCAAGCTGCACCGCGGATGCAAAAAATATTAAACTCCTTCGCAAGATCCGGCTGCGGTGTTTAGCCTATTTCTTGCCGACAATCCCTCAGGGTCCTACCCGCATTAGAGGCCTTTTATTCTTCTCGTTCTCGTGAAGAGCCGCATTATTGTCACGCCGACACATGCAGGCAAAAGACGGGAAAACTCTTCAAATGGCGCATTCTGAGGAACGAATAGCCCACAGGAAACACAGCTAGACAACGGAATGGAAGGTGGCGGAGTAGGTAGGCAGTATGGGCGTGGGTCAAGATACCCAGACAAGCGGTTCAGAGAACGTGCCGACAAGCCAGATGCTAAATTCCGAGGGCTTCAAAATTAGGAAACCTTCCCCATACAAATCGCTCAGGCTGCGCTATCGGCGCTTGAGTGTCGGGCGGTGATAGCGGGGTTATGGAATTGTATTTCCAGATGGCAGGGCAGCCGGCGGTCGAGGTCACGATAGTTGGGGGGAAGGTTGGTTCAGCCTTACAAATGAAGACGGCCGCGACCGAGGGCGGTTTTGCGCAAGAGGGCGGCCTGAGCAGGGCTGGGCCAGCACGAGTGCTCCGGTGAGCAGCTCACTGGTCGCTTGCTGGGCGGGCGTCACGGCGCGAGCTCAAACAGCCGTCAAGTTCGGGCGCCGTTCGGATCGCCCATCACCGCTCGGGTACCCGATGACGGAGCAGGAGCAGAGGCCACCGATGAGTGAACAGCAAATGATGGATAGGGTGCCTGGTTTGCGCTTTGAGCGGAACTCGATTCGACGGCAGGCTAGGTTGGTGTGGCGACTGGCTATGAGCTACGAGAGCGGTGGAACGCGACGGCACGGCTTGCATGCGTCGCCAGGGCGGCGGACTGCGCAGCGGGCGGAAAAGGAAGCGCCGGATAAATCGACTGATTCGTGAGGGCGACGGGGTTGTCAGCGAGGCAGCCGCGCTTTGTCACGGTCGCGCAGCGGTGCGTGTTGCAGGCCAGCTCGTCGCCCCTCCGTCGCCGCCAGTGGCCGCGGGCCCCACCAGGTTGCATCACCCAAGCCCGCCGCTCCTCGACTGTTTTTCTTCCGTCACTCCCTCAAACTCTCCCTCTCCCCTCCAACTTTCTCCTCCCTCACCACCTCTCCATCAATCTGCCCATCATGCCTTACGGAGAGATTGATCAGCTCGCCATCAACACCATCCGGACGCTGGCCGTAAGTGCCCTCTTATCGCTACCCCGCCATAGCTCCTCAACACTCTCCCGCCCGCGACCGCCGCCCATGCCAGCCGTCCTGCGCCCGCTGTGCACCTCCAATGCTGACTCCGAGCCTCTCTTCAGGTCGATGCCACCGCGAAGGCCAACTCCGGCCACCCGGGTGCGCCCATGGGCATGGCTCCGGTCTCGCACGTCCTGTTCAACAAGTTCATGAAGTTCAACCCCAAGAACCCCAAGTGGTTGAACCGCGACAGATTCGTGCTCTCGTACGTTCTCCCCACGCTCCTGTCTCCCAATGCCTCCGCCGTCATACAGTGGGCTGCACTGTGTGGGCCCGTCGAGAGCTTAGATTGCGCGCCCCATCTTCGCGGGCTTGCTCCGGAGCCTCTGACGCAATGGCCTCGAGCTATCCTTTTGCGGCCCGCTTTGGCATTTTCTCTCGGACGAGTGAGCGCTTGAATGCTGACAACGCCAATAGCAACGGCCACGGCTGCATGCTCCAGTATGCTCTGCTCCACCTGTTCGGCTATGCCCTCAGCATCGACGACCTCAAGGCCTTCCGTGTACGTACTCTGCACGTGCTCGATTCAGTGCAATGTACTAATCCGCCGTCCAGTCGATTGGCAGCATCACTCCGGGTCACCCCGAGTCTCACGACACCCCCGGCATTGAGGTTACCACTGGTCCTCTTGGCCAGGGTTTCTCCAACGCTGTTGGTCTCGCCATTGCCCAGGCTCACACCGCGGCTGTTTTCAACAAGCCCGGCTTCAACCTGGTCGACAACTACACCTACACCTTCTTCGGTGATGGCTGCGCCATGGAGGGTGTTGCCAGCGAGGCTGCCTCCACCGCCGGTCACCTTAAGCTCGGCAACCTGATTGCCATCTACGACGACAACCACATCTCCATTGGTGAGTAAATGATTCTCCACGCGCCACTCTAGCACTTCTGACCAAGCCCGACAGACGGTGACACCGCGTGCGCCTTCACCGAGGACGTCACCAAGAGGTTCGAGGCCTACGGCTGGCACACCGTCTGGGTCAAGGACGGTGACCACGACCTCGAGGGCATTGAGGCTGCCATCAAGGAGGCCCAGTCCGTCAAGGACAAGCCCACCATGATCAGGCTCACCACCACCATCGGTTTCGGCTCCAAGCTCCAGGGCACTGGTGGTGTCCACGGCAACCCCCTCAAGGCCGATGACATCAAGCACGTCAAGCAGCTCTTCGGCTTCGACCCTGAGAAGACTTTCGTCGTCCCTCAGGAGGTCTACGACCTGTACGGCAAGAAGGCTTCCGAGGGCGCCGCTCTCGAGGCCGAGTGGAACAAGCTCTTCGAGAAGTACGGCTCTGAGCACAAGGAGGCGCACGCCGACCTTGCTCGCCGTCTGACCGGCAAGCTGCCCGAGGGCTGGGAGAAGAAGCTGCCCACATACAAGCCCACCGACTCGGCCATTGCTTCCCGCAAGCTGTCCGAGTCCGTGCTGGAGGCCATCTACGAGGCCGTCCCCGAGCTTGTGTCGGGCTCTGCTGACCTGACTGGCTCCAACAACACCCGCTGGAAGGCTGCCGTCGACTTCCAGCCCCCGGAGCTTGGCATTGGTGAGTGGTCTGGCCGCTACATGCGCTACGGTGTGCGTGAGCACGCCATGGCCGCGATCATGAACGGTATCGCTGCCTACGGTACCCTCATCCCCGCTGGTGGTACTTTCCTCAACTTCGTCTCGTACGCCGCCGGTGCCGTCCGTCTCTCTTCCCTCTCTCACCAGCGCGTCATCTACGTCGCTACCCACGACTCGATCGGTCTTGGTGAGGACGGCCCGACCCACCAGCCTATCGAGACGCTTGCCCACTTCCGTGCGCTGCCCAACATGATGGTCTGGCGTCCGGCTGACGGCAACGAGACGTCTGCTGCTTACTACATGGCGCTCACCAGCCACGAGACTCCCTCGATCCTTGCTCTCACCCGCCAGAACCTTCCCCAGCTTGAGGGCTCGACGATCGAGAAGGCCATCAAGGGTGGCTACGTCGCGTACGAGGACAAGGATGCTGCCATCACGCTCGTCTCGACGGGTTCCGAGGTCTCCCTCTGCTTGGAGGCGGTCAAGTACCTCGCGGAGAAGCACAACACCAAGGCTCGTGTCGTCTCGATGCCTTGCGTTGAGGTCTTCGACGCACAGTCCAAGGAGTACCGTCTCAGCGTCATCCCCGACGGCATCCCTGCGCTGTCGGTTGAGGTCATGTCGACTCTCGGCTGGGAGAAGTACTCTCACGAGCAGTTCGGTCTCAACCGGTTCGGTGCCTCTGGCCCGTACAAGGAGGTGTACGAGAAGTTCGAGTTCACGCCTGCTGGCATCTCCAAGCGTGCCATCGCCACGGTTGACTTCTACAAGGACGTCAAGCCCCTCCGCTCGCCCCTCAACCGTGCTTTCACTCAGCTCATCTAAACGACATTGTTCCCATCGGTGATAAAGATGAGAAAAATGGAGAGAAGGATACTGAGGAGTATTAGAGTGGGAGAATGGTAAAGCCGTTGCCATGTTAATCGCATAGACAACGGACGCACGCCACCAGCGTGCGGATGGATTCTCTTGGTCACGAGTAAATGCATATAGATTGCAATAACGACTTCTGAATGACAAAAAAGACCGCTTCTTTTCGCCAGTGTCGATTGTTCCGACGTGACTGAGTAGATTCCACTACAAAGCTGATGCTCGGCAGTCCAGCGCCTTTGATTTTCAGTGTTCCTGTGAATATAGCTAAGCTAACAAGAATAAGATGGATCGCGATATGCCGAGTTGCTTACAGCCCATGACTCGCGGCGGGGACAATCGCCACCCGTTCGTTTATGCGGAGCTCGGCGTTGCATTTGCATTGGCGAGGGTGTTTGTTTTTGCTTATGCAAAATTTGCCTGCCGTGGATTCGGGCAGGCTGCAGATACTGCTTCTATGTCGACGTTTCTGCCGCATCGATGCTATTAACCAGCGGGTGCGGCGCCACGTTGAAAAGGACATTCGGCAAGCTCAAGCGGTAAAGGGAAAATCACGGTGGGGAGCGCAACGGACGGTCGGATCAATAATAACGCAACGGAAAACAACAATGAAGATGGCATCGACTTCGACTCCCGTTTGCCTATCTACGCTTCAAAGAGCAATCTGAACGTGACGTCAGCTGCGGCGGCTCGGCTCCGGGCCGGCTAGCCAGCTACCCGTCGTCCGCGAAGGGTAAGGACGCCGCGAAGCTTTCGCGTGATGCTGCTGCCATCTTACACGTGCTGTCAGCCGCCTAGACGAGCCTATAATTATGCCGCATCTCTAGCATCCAATCCTCATCCTCGTGTTTCTCTACTTGTCTTTCCAATCAGTGCATGTCGTTGCCTTGTCAATAGTACCGCGCAGCCCTCATCTGCTGTTTTCACCCGAGCAGTATCGTTCTTAGATCATCATCTAGCCCACGCTTCGTCGTGTGTAGCAATGAGCTTCCTCCGCATTCCATACCCCGATGCAACGTACGAGCCAGCGTGGTTCACACGAACGGCGCGAGTCAAGTACGTGTGCACTCTGCCGGCGTATGTACAGTGCACGTCTCGACTGACAGCCCACTCTCCCACAGCTTCTGCGAGGAGGTAAACAAACACCACTTCTTCGTTGTTTACAGTCAGCTTCCGGAACCCCAACGGCTTACCGAAAACACAACCCCCCAGGATTATCTCGTGACCCCGTACATTGCCGAATTCGTCAACACCATCACCAACGTCTCGTATGGTTAGGATGACCGTTTTCCTTTCATGTCGTGTTTCCGTTCGTCTTCTACGACTGCAGAACCTTCATTTTCCTGACCCGGGCGGGAGTTTTTTCCCCATAGTGCTGTACGCATACCACGGCGTCCGCCGCCTCTTCCGCAGCAACAACCCGCACGCCGCGCTGCTCAGCCTGCCGTACCTCGGCCTCGCCGCCGTCGGCATCCTGTCCGCCGCCTTCCACGCGACGCTGACGTACGCCGGTCAGATGGGTACGTCCCGCCCATCTCCTTTTTCCCCATTTCCCTCTCCCTGCCCACACACACACACACACACACACACACACCAATAACCAACGATCAATGGAAATGCTGAATGATCGTTGAGCCGACGACACATCCATGATCCTCGCGACCGCGCTCGTCCTGCACCGCGCCTTCTCGCACGGCCGCTCCGCGGCGTGGACGCGCAACGCGGGCGCCGCGCTCGCCGCGGGCTTCGTCGCCTTCGCCGCCTACCACGCGTGGACGGACGAGCTGCTCGTGCACTTTTTGCTGTTCGCGGGCATGACGGGCGCCGTGGGCGTGCGGACGAGGGGGTTGATCGGGGAACGGGACAGGAAGGCGTTTGGGGGCGCCGCGGAGACGCGGCGGTTGAGGAAGTTGGCGTGGGTGGGATTCGGTGAGTGTTTTTTTTTTTTTTTTTTGCCCCCTCCCTCCCTCCTCTCTCTCTCTTCTCTGGTTTTCTTTTGGGGCCGGGGGCGTTTGGTTGAGGGGGGGCGTTGTGTGGGCTTTGGGGCTTGGATGAGGATGCGGATGCGGATGCGGATGCGGATGCGGATGCGGATTGGAGGTTTCCTTTGCTGACGAGTTGGGCGCCGCTCATGTAGTCTGCTCGGCCGTCGGATACGCGCTGTGGAACGTCGACATGCATCTTTGCGATCCGCTGATCGGCGTGAGGCGCGCGGTCGGCTTGCCCGCCGGCTTGTTGCTGGAGTTGCACGGTTGGTGGCACATTTTGACCGCGGTTGGCGCGTATGTGTTCATGGCGCTGGTGGAGGTCTTGACGACGGAAGAGGAGGGAGATGGGGCGAAGCGGGAGGCGGCGCGCTTCGCGTGGCCGGTGGATGCGTATCTGAGGGGCAAGGGTGTGGAGGGAAAGAAGGAGCGTTGAGTTTGTTGTGCAGCCGTTGGAGCCCCTGTTGACGTGGTGGGAGCGCTCGTGGTGTTGGTTGGAGAAGGATGGCAGTTGATGGTCCTTTTGACTTGGCCAAGTCGCAGTCAACTGGATGGGAACGGACTAACATACCACAGGGTCGTATTCATAGACGGAAAATTGCATAGTCGTGAGAACCCAACAAGATCCCATAAAAAAAAAAAGAAGAGAAGGAAAAAAGGGAATATTTGGCCCAGAAGCGGAGGTAGACAAGCTCCCTCTCTAAGAATCTACCCGAGATGTTGAAACTCTGATTTCGCAAGAGCGATCTGATTTGCCATTTACAAGTCTATAGAATGACCCCAATCATCCACAAATACTCAAGAAAATTCTCGGCACCTCGGTCGTTCGTATACAGCTTGAGAGTCTCAGAAATCGACCAACGGATCATTGTACTTGGTGTAGAAGACTCACATAGGATGAAATCGTCCACGATGGATTTTGTGAGAGCTCCCTAGTAGACGGTAAATGCCACATTGTGTTTTTCAACCACGAAGAAATGCGTGTACTGTTATGAAACGGTAGTGAATTGACATTCAGCTACGTTCTATATACGAGAAGTCTTTGATAAGGAAGAAAAGAAGGTGAAGGAGGAGGCCTGCTTTTATAGAGAGCAGGCGGCGAAGGCAACGAGTTTCGCCGAAATGAGTGAGCTAGTGGTACGTACGGACCAGAACATGTACCGAAGTCCAGCTTGCACAATGTTCCCGGAGCCCCTGTGGGTATTGGCAGATCATGACTGAGACCTATTATGTGGAGTCCATCCATTTGGGTAGTTGGCTTGAGTTGCAACACTGGAGTAGAACTCTAGATCATCAATGTCGTCCCAGTCATTCCTCAAGCCTTCAGAGGTGGATTGGCCACCCGGAGCACCCTGGAAATTGGTGGGAAACTCCTGCTGGCTCCATTGCAGTACATTGTAAAATTGACCCAGATGGGGATCCGGTCGCGACGGGGCATCAGCAGGTCCACGGTTACCTCCTACATAGTGGAATGGATCATGACCCGTGGTGGAATGTTCCAGCTGTGGATTGACGTCCAGCTGGTGTTCTACTTCATGCAGGATTTGCATGCTCATGGTTCCAGCCTCTGGACCTGCATTCCGCCATGTGTGGGACTCCTGTGGCTGTGAGGCTATGTTTCCGTGGCTATTGGCAGGAACGGGCTGGTACGTCTCTCGGGACAAACGACCTGTCAACCAGCAATGGAGCTCGTATAGACTCTGTCCCCGAGAATTTGGAGACTGCCGGGATACGGATGACTCGATGTACTCTTGAACGTCTCCGACAACCTGGATTCCTCTGGGCGGGTTGTTGGCTACGTATCCTGAACGATTGGACTGGGATTCTGGGTGAGCTTCTCCAAGCGGCAAGGCTGTCATACGATGTCTGTCGACCTCAGCAGAGTTCCCAGCGTCCGGAGAATGAGAAGGGTAATCTGGAACCAATCAGTGTGTTGTTACTTGTCGATGTCCAACTTCCCTACATGGAACCGGAGGTCGCGGGCTTTCGGGGAATAGGAGCACGTATAAGTCGAACCAGAGCGTTTTTTGTGCACGCCCCTTCTGCGCCCCTCTACGTTGGCATCCAAAGGGGTCGTTTGCGTGTGCGAAATGATCTCCACAAGTCAGAAAGAAACGGGAGCATGTTAAACATCTCTCCAGCTCCAGCCTGTGCTGTTTCTTCAGGTGGCGGCTTGCAGGAAGGTTAGTCTTTCCGAAGAACGGGGCGACGGCGATGATAGGCTTACGTAACCTCGGCCATGTTGACGAAACCACGTCCGGTATATGTGCAAGCACCGAGGCCGTTGGCGTTGGCGAGTTCTTCATGCTTGTAGAGGGGACAGGCGAAAAGGTCGACTGGTTGCCGAGGTGCGGACTGAACGAGGAGTGGGGGAATTAGCGCCCTGATGACTGGACCAAAAAACCCCCGCGACAATTTCGCACTTACTCTCTAAAAATGATTAGAAGGGCGTCAAAGAACGGATCGAGTCAGGAAAGAATCTCACATTGGCCGAGGTAATGTCCATCTCCAAGTATGCGGAAGGGATTTCCCTACTGGCGAGCCGAACTTAGTTGAATCGAATGACCTCTCTTCCCAAAAACAGTCGATAAAGCGGGGATGATGGACATGACTGATTTCCCAAACCCCGAAGCAATCCTTATACTCGAGCTCCTACTCCTGTTTCGGTCTGCACAGCCGCTGCTGTTGGCAACCGGAAAGGCCGTCAAATGTGTCAGGGCGTGGGCTCAAGAGCCTCCTCTGTTATGATTCGTTGCCTCATGTTTTCTCCCGCACTTTCCGACGTGTTTGTGCAACGCGATCACGGCGAATAAACAGGGCTACCACTACAGTAAGGCTTGCGGAGGGGAGGTGTCTGTTCGCAGGCAAGGCTTACCTTATATGCGGGCTGAAAAAATGAGGCTGTTGGGAACTGGCCGCTAGATGTGATGCGAACACGGTCCGGGCTGTATCAGCCGCGTGGTCGATGGCGGACTTTCGCAGTTCCGTAGAAGACCGTCAGCCTCTGCGACGCGACGCGACCCCGGTCTCTGCTCTTAGCCAGCACCTACGCCCTTGCCGAGCTTATTGCCTGCAGCCGTTGTTTCAGGGGGCCAGAAGCTTCCGCACCGCTCTGCTGGCGGCGGCAGCGTCGGGGAAGGCGGGAGACTGTATGTCGTCGCAGCGAAGTTGCGTATTTGCGTAGAGGCCGCATACACTGGCGTACGGAATTGCAGCGCCATGATGCAACCAAACACAACCAAACACTGTGCAGGGCAATGCCACTCCCAGGCAGGCCGGGACAGTGATGCTGCTGGGTTGATGGAGAAGGTGCGGGGTAGCGGGGCAGTATGGCGGGGCAAAGGCATCGTCCAACCAGGACCATGATTGACGTTCACATATTTGTACCATTGACTTCTTAATGCTGGATAAATCGTACTGCGTGAAGTGGCTTGGAAGACGGTGCTCCACTTCGCGTACCTGCTGTGTACGTCTTCCCAACATCAGGCTTTCCATGGAGAAAGAATATCAACCCTCCTCCTTTATCGCTCACAAAATTAGCATACCAAGGCTCCGATTCCGAGTCAGACCGGCGAGGCTGTGTCAATTTGTCCCCATGATTGTTGGGAAAAGTGGAGTTTTTCTCATATTTGCCTCCCGCTAGTCTGGCTTCTCCCTGCTCTTGCTTGGCATCCGCCTCTTCGCTCTGTGCGATCAATTTACGAACGTACCTCTTCGTCACTCTTGCTATCATTAATTCTGTCTCCAGAGGCATCACAAGGTGCCTGAGAGTGTCATCACCGAAGGATGGTGCTCTGAAGCTCGTGACATCGAGCGTAGCTGCTTGCAACATAGATTTAGTCAATATCAGTGGTGGAAAATGGCTAAATGAGCGAGAGTATTCAGCTCATACTTACCCCAGTCTCGTGTCTTGAGTAGGAAGACTGAAGCTGTCCCCGGGCACAAGAAATGGTGAGGGGCTGCGGCGGCTTGCGTGAAGGTGTAACAGGAGGCGAATGGCGGTTCCTTCCTCTTACTTCCAAGAACCTCTTCACACCTGGAACAACTGCAGATGCTGTACAGTGGAACTGGGTCTCGGATATGTCTATCGTGTAAGGAGTCTTTCGTCTCGGGGCTATTCTGGGTTTCTGCCGCCCATTGTTGTGGGTCGACCATGACTTGTCCCGCATACTGCATGGTATTTAGATGATACAGATTCCAAACGATGGACTTGAAACTTAAGGGTCGGATAGGATCTATCCTAGTGAGACCGTCATACTCGAAGCATCCCTTACGCCTTAAGCGACAATACATCTCTCCTCTTTCCACGAAAAAACTCCTGATCTCTTTTCCGATTCTTCCCGTGATGCTCAAGTCCTCGTCTCTTTCCGCGTTCTCGCAAAGTACCAAGTCTGCGCCTGAAACTTTCAGCTCACCTCCATGGCAGGTCCAGCTCCCTTGTGTAGATATGGGGTAGAGCGTGTTCGTTTCACTATCCCCTCTGAGCTTCCACAAAGCGTGCCAGTACCCTACCGTAGCTTGACCCAAATACATCGGGGTGTAATTTTTGATAATGTAGGTCTCCCAAATGCCCGTTCTTACTATATCAGAATAGACCTCGGCATCCGGCCTGTAGAATAGCCAGGACATATAACCCGGACAATATCCATTGACCCATAGCTCACGGGCTTTCCTGTGTCCATAGGCAGCCTGGACTCCGCAAGACCTGCGGTAATATCTAACAACTTGCAGGAAAGCAGAACTGACCGAACTGGAAGCAAAACGGGCAGAGCTTCATGCGCTCGCACGGGAATTTCATAACCACCTACCAGCAGGAGTCCAAGAGGATGCCATCGCTGCTCCCAAGTCTGTTAGTGACGTCCACAAAGCCGCTGAGAGTGTCAGGTTGTCGTGGGAAAAGCGGCCTGAGACGGATGCGTTCGCGAAAGCACGCGAATACCTTCGGAAAGTCGGCAGCGCGATCAGCAACCACTCAAGCATTTTGAAGGTGATACCTTCGAGCAACGACTATGCTTCAGTATTTTGCGGTGCGCTTACTGTTTTCGTCAAGGTATTTTAGTTGTTCCCATGGGTATTGTTTGAAT
The DNA here is from genome assembly GCA_023087385.1 of Diplodia sapinea. NCBI lineage: Eukaryota > Fungi > Ascomycota > Dothideomycetes > Botryosphaeriales > Botryosphaeriaceae > Diplodia > Diplodia sapinea. The sequence goes on from JAJMYO010000194.1 coordinate 29,100, forward strand.
GCACACTCACTGGTCACTGGCAGGCCTCTTTCAACTGTGAAAGACTCAGTGAAGGGCTTCGCGCGCGCCATGACCGATATCAGCGACTGCATTACCACGGTGCACGAGGAAGTGGTGCACTACAAAGACGAAGTCTGGCTGCAACACCTAGTGCTCCGCCTCCACTGCCTGATCTTCTCCTTCTTGGTTAATGCCATGAAGTGTTACACGGATAAGAAGCGCAAGCGACTCTTGCGCAGTCTGAACGAGAACATCTACAGTCAATACCAGGAACAGCTTCGGCAGATACAAAACTTTTCAGAGGTAATCCGCAAAAGAGTGGCCAGCCGCAGCAACACGGACTTCAGAACTACACTATCTACAATAGCTTCAATGCTCCAAGATAGCAGACTCAACTTCCAACTGGGCCCACAGGAAAATACGATGGAAGACGGCTTCTTCGAGCGGCTCGCAATCAAGCAAAAACATGAACAGAGGAAGCTGATGCAAGAACAGCGCGAACTGTTCCAACAAAACATCATGAACGAACCGGTGGTGTCGTATTCCCGCGCGCCGCTCGACCGCCGGACGCACGAGATGGTCGGGGTGCAGGTGCGGTGGCGCTGGTGCGTATGCGCTGGTGGAGCTGTCGCCGGACGACGGCGGCGGAGACGAAAACGAAGGCAGTAGGTAGGCACTTGGCTCCGCGCCGGGCGGTCCGCAGCGGCAGCAGGAGAAGGCCGCACCCCGCCGCGCATGAATTCGGGCCGCGCGTTGGACGGCACGCTGCGGACGTGGGACGCGGCGCTGGCCTGGCGCAGCGCTGCTGAGGGTCGACTTGTTGCAGGGCGTCGTCGTCGTCGTCGTCTGCGACGGGCAGCCGCTGCTGTATGTGGTGGTGGTGGTGGTGGTGGATGGCGTCGATTTGCTGGACGATGCGTCGTATGGGAGCTCCGAGGAGGCGCGGAGGGGGTTCTTGGGGATGCTGAGGAGCGTTGTGGAGGGGAGGGCGGGGGAGGAGGGGGGGGCCTGGTGAAGGTTTTGTTTACAACGGCGGAGCCGTCGAGGGCGTTGGGGGAGGGGCTGGATGGGAGGGAGGTGGTGGGGGTGACGGGGGCGGTTGGGAGGAGGGTGCTGTGATGCTGTCTTCTTTTTTTATTTTTTATTTTTTTATTTTAGGTCTGGATGTGCGGGTTGGCACCGTACGAGGGATGGTGGGATAGCAGTGGTGTGGTCAAGCGAACATGCACGCATTGGGGCGCGGTCAGCATCAGTCAGCTTCAGCTGACGGAGTGTGCAGCCTCGACCCCGCAGAGGTTTCGCATCAGATTCTTTGCTGGCCACCTTCCACTTCAATCACCCTCCTCACTGCGAATCAGTCATGGACGCAGAATCGAACGACTTCCACTACAAACCGCTCGAGAGCGATCGGCACATCCGGCTCCTCAAGATCACCGAGTTGAGGAGCGACGATTCCGAGGCACAGCCTTGCAGCTTCAGCCTCATTCACGTCTCCCTCGATGACAATTTCCCTTTCGAGGCAGTGTCGTATGCCTGGGGCGATCCGACCCTCAACCACACGATGCGTCTTTCCACTTCCAGCGGATCGAAGCCGCTGGCCATCACTCACAGCGTGTTCGAGGCGCTGCCATACCTGGCGGGGATCGCAAAAGAAGAGACAGGTCACTTGTGGATCGACCAACTATGCATCGGTCAGAAGAATGTTGAGGAGCGTGGCCGACAAGTCAGGTTGATGGGACAGATCTACAGCTCGGCGCTGCGGACTCTCATATGGTTGGGGCCGGAGGATCCAGGACAGCAGGTCATACAGCTATCGGAACGGGAACTACCGAACAGAGTGAGAGACGGTGATGAACCACAGGACCGGATTGTGGAATTGGCTATTATGCAGCTTCTCATCGAGGCAATGCATGTCGCCGACTGTTATATTCACACCACCGATGCATGGGATTTCAACAAAAATGTGTACAACATTTTGGAGAGTTTTACGGAAGAGTATTCTATCAGTGAAACTTGGATAGAAGCATGTTCTACAGTTTTGGAAACATTGCTGCAAAGGCATTGGTTTGAGCGTGGGTGGGTCTTCCAGGAGTACGTTCTGTCAAAGCTCACGCAAGTAGTAGTGAGCAGCAGAGCATTTACCATGGAGTCGCTTATACGCTCGATCATGCTGGCCCTGAATACTCACTACACTGCAGAACTCCATCTGAGTTTCATCCGGCGCACGCTTTTTGAAGAGGCTCGGAGGTGGCGACTAGATCACCTGTCTGATCTTGACGGCCCCTTTGATGGTTCTAACTTCTGCCGAATGCTTACAAGAGCGTATATTGTCAATCCGTTGCTCACGTCCGACCCGAGAGATCGAATATTCGCGTTCCTCAGTTTGTGGAGTCCACCCGACTTCAGACCCGACTACCATTCCTCGATGGTAGACGTCTATACTTCCTTCGTCCGATATACCATATCATCAACCAAATCTATTGAGATTATCACAGAAGCGCCTGGTATCCATGGATCTGAACTTGTTGGCCTGCCATCCTAGGCACCGGACTGGGCAGGCCACATTGGATATCAACCGTTAGTACTTGCTCGGCCACTGGTCACTCAATTCCGTTTGGACGCAGCGAAGGGATTTCGACACACCCAGGACACACACCTCTCTTATCACTGTTTACCTTTACGCGGCAAAGTTTTCGACGCGATAAAAACCTGCACCATGGAAAAGGAGGTTCAAGATGAAGAGTTGCCACTCCCTGAATGTTTTCTTCCTACTAAGCGTCCTACCCGGCAGGAATTCACCTGGGGAGATGAGAATAATGGAGTCTGGGGCCTTGTAGCCGCGATAGACTACCTTAGAGTACTTCTGGGGGTGGTCGCGATCGGGTTAAGGGTTCAGAGAACAGCAGAGGAAGGGGTCGAGCTGTTTGAGCGGCATATCATCCGTAAAGATGTTCCGGGTACGGAAGACGAGGACGTGAATCTGGTAGGTTATCCGCCAAATCTCCTAGATTTGCTTAGTTTTTGGTTTACTCTAAGGTTCATCATGACCACCTCGGGAAGATTTGGTTTTGTCCAAAGAGGTGTTGAAGAGGGAGATGTCGTTGCCGTCCTTCGTGGATGTAGGATTCCGCTCGTTCTTAGGAAGGTAGAAGGATCGGACATGTACCAATTTGCGGGAGATGCTTACATTGAAGGCGCCATGTACGGCGAGGTCAGGACGTGGGGAGAATCCGAGGCGGATGATATCTTTCTTGTGTAATTCTTGAATACCACGGCGCCCTTGAGATTAGCGTCACTGTATGTCTCTTCGAAATCATACTTCTTGAGAAATTATACTTCACTTACAAGTGTAGTCGAGATTGCATCCTACACGCTGTTTTTCAAATCCCACGTTTTCATCCGACCGTTTGCTTCTGCTACCCGTGGAAAGAGAGAACCTCCGGGAGCGGAGAGTCACGAAACGATGCTCAAAGACAAACGCTGCGCTGTAGAATTAAGCTATGCGGCTGCAAGCCCTAAGCGATTTACTAATCCCGATTAGGCAATTTTGAAGGACTTGGGTGTACGTCGGGAACACTATTGATATCGAGTCGTAAAGAGCATTGATTTGAAGGGAGAATCGACTTACGACCTTCAAGGAGCTTAAAAAAGGGGGAAGATGAATACTGCACGCAAATTAGATCTCAAACTCGTGTCCCTTAGTTAAAAAGATACTGCATCTTAGTTACTGGATTGGTTCTTCCCGTTTCCGTCGCACTGTAAGAGGATCTTGCAATTGATAGTTTTTTAACAATGACTCTTGAACAGGCATAATTCGTAGTGTTTTCTGCTGCAAATGTCGATGCCGAACCCGATAAGAATTGAACACTACAAAGGGACATCGTAGCTGAAAGCTGGTATATGTTCTTCTGGGTATTCGACACCTGTAGTCTGCCATGACCAGCAGATGAATTAGCGTGCCTCACTTGCGCCCAAACGCTTGCACAAAAAAGGATTGAATCATCACGCATCACATTCCCATAGGGTGCTATCAATAACCAGCCGTCCAAACTCATTTTTCTTCCCGTCCGGAGTCTCCCATCATAGTGAACCTTTTACCATCTCAACAAGACAGCGCTCTCGTCAGGACGTTCCTCCCCCCAATTCAAAGCCCCGGTTACAAAGCGCCGGCGACCTCTGTTTGTTCACACAAGTTTTTAGTAAAAGTGGCCAGTATCAGCCACTACTTACAACTCGCTCTTGCCCTCGTCCTTCTGACCGAACAGCTTCAAGATGTTGGTCCTGCTCGTGAGGTCGTCCACCTTCTCGGGCGCCAAGCCGCCCTTCTTCAGCATGCCCTCGAGACGGCCAATCTCCTTCTCCGCATAGCCCTCGTTGGCCGCGATCTTCTCAAACGCCTTGACGTAGTAATCCTTGTACTTACCCTCAGCCGTGGCGGCCACCTTCTTCGCCTCCTCGACGCCATCCGCCCACTTGCCCTGAAACTGCTCGACGACGGCGTTGAGAGCTTCGACGGTGCCGCCGAGCGTGTCGAGCCCGCCGCCGACGGCGCGGTGCGTGCCGGTCTTCTCGTTGAGGAAGGCGATGAAGGCGGCCTCGGAGCGGCCGCCACCGTACTCGATGGGCGCCGAGTTGCCCTTGGGGAAGAACTTGATGGTCGGGTACGACTTGACGCCCTGCTGCTGCGCCGTGGCCTTTGCGTTGGGGGCTTCGGCGTCGACCTTGGCGATGACGACGTCGGGCTCGAGCTTGAAGTCCTGGGCGAGCGTCTCGTAGATGGGGGCGAGGCTCTTGCAGTCTGGGGGGAGAGATAAATTAGTTAGCAACTGAGGGTGAGAAATGGGAATGGAGAAAGGAAAACACTCACGTCCACACCACGGCGCCGTGAACGCAACCAGCACGTTCTTGTCGCTCCCCACCACCTCGCCAAACGACGCATCATCCAGCATGACGACCTCGCTCGGCGCCTTGGCCTTGGCCTTGGCCTTGACGCCGCTCTTCTCCGCCACGAACGCCTGCAGGCTCTCGAGGTCGCGGCCGCCGCTGTAGTCCTCGGGCGTGTCGCTCTTGCCGTCGAACCACTTCAGCGTCGGGAAGCCCGAGACGCCGAAGCGCTGCCCGAGCGACCGGTGCGCGTCGGCGTCGACCTTGGCGATCGTCACCTTCTTGTCCGCCGCCCACGCGTACGACGCGCCCAGCTCCTCGTACACCGGCGCCAGGTTCTTGCAGTGCCCGCACCACGGCGCGAAGAACTCGACCAGCGCCGGCTTGCCCGACTTCAGCACGATTTCGTCGAAGTTGTCCGGCGTGAGGTCGGCGACCGAGGCCGCGGCGGCGCCCAGCAGCGCGAGCCCGCTGAGGAGGGTGTTGACGAGGCGGACCATGGCGGTGGTGTCGTCTCAATCGATGGAAAAGGTATATTCGGGGTTGTTTGATGGATTGGCTGGCGCTGATTTGGCGATGGGACGATTGAAGATGGAGAAGTAAAGTGGTTTGGCAGGAAGGGTCAAACCTGAGAGAGACAGTCGTGGACAGGTAGCTTCCGCCCAGGTGGCCAGCAGCAGCAGGCGCGGCGCAGCTCCGGTCGGACTTTGGTTGGTCCGGCCACGTTTCGTTCCCAAAGAGGAAATCAGCTCTCCGGCTTATCAATCACCCATTGAATAATGTCGCCGCCATGACTCTCACCAGCGGGTGTTTCAAGCTCAATGTGCATTCGATTAACTCGCGTCAGCTTTGATTTCCAAGCTGGCCCCCATGTCTAGGCATCGTACAATCCAACCATCAACTAAAAGCTTATTCAAGTCAATCCTTCATCAACCAAAAATAACATGCATGTGTGTATCGAATCCAAGATCCAAAATCCAGATGGGCGAATGAATCGAAATCAAGATGCCGCCTTCCCACAATTCGTGCAGACCAAAGTACGCGTCTTGCCCGAATCCTTTGTGTTGAACTTCCTGCACCCGCACTTCTTGCATTCCTTCCTTTCGTCTCCCCCTTCCACGCTGCTTTCCTCGCTGCTCAGCCTACTCACGTAGCTAGCCGTTTTGGTCAGCGACAGGGACGGTTGTAATCTCGCATGCTCTAGCTGGCTACGCCAACCGTCCTTGTTATAATACGCGAATGATTTATCGCCATGCAGCCACATCGGATTGCTACTGCTCGACGGTAATGGCGGCTGCGACTGAGATGCCAGAGCCCCGCCTGACGTCTTCGGCCTTGGGGGAGAATCCGGTGTGTTGATTGACGGGGTGCTGTCTCTCGTCCGATGCGGTAACGGAGGCATGCCGGGAAGCTGCGCCTTTGATGACTTAGCTGATGAGGCTATGGAGGATTTGCTCGGAGATCCACTACGGTCACCCTTTCCTGATTTCCCGTCTTTGATGCTGCTCGAGCCCGATATATTCTGTCGCCACGACAAGATGCGATCCGTGCCCGTCGTCGCTGTTGTAGCCGTCGAATCGCTCCGCTTCTTGCTGCTTGCCCGCGTTTTGGTCGAATTGCTTCGCCGGACTCCAGATCCCACTGTTCTTCGTGAAAATACCGACGATGTGTCCCAGTTGTCCGGTACGTTCTTACGCTTGCTATGTGCACAGTCTTGACGGAAAACCTTGATGTTGCCCTGGTAGTCTGCTGTCACGATAATCTGTCCGTCGGGGTGCGCCGAGCGTGCCATGTAAGCCGGTGTGCCCTCCGCCCTCTTTATGTTCTTGCGAGTTCCCTGCAAGCTACCAGCCTCGGACGCGTGTTTCGAAGATAGCGACTCTGTTCTGCTCACGAGGGTGACGGGTGGCGGGTTGCAGAGATCGTACACGGGGTCTTCGGAATTGCTGAGCAATTGCCGTGTCTTTGTTGGAGCCAGGATGGCGCAAGTCGTTATGGCGTTGTGTGCGTCGAACATTTCAACCGGTCGCTGGTTCCTGTTTTCGCCCTCACCTGCTCCAGTAGACCAGATGTAAGCTCTGCGATCTTCGCTTCCACAGATGACATATGTGGCATCATCACTGAAACTCGCTCGTATTTGGCTGAAGTTGTTCTCTTGTCCGCGGAACTTGATCTCCAGGCCCTTGTCACGGAAGCTGTACAGCCGAATTCGCGAATCGTTACTGGAGATCAGCAGCTTAATGTCGCCAAGAGTCGCTCCAGCGTCCACATGCATGGCCTGGATCCCTGTAATTTTGCTGCCCTTGGCGTTTTTGCCGCGCGATGACTTTACGTGGATCTGAGTTTGATATTTGAGGCCCTCCGTATCGTAGAACAAACAGAGACCGCTGAGCGTCCCCGCGATCGCAGTCTTGCCGTCCGGCGTGAAGGCGACGGCGGTGATCATCTCCGGCAACTGGTTCCAGAACGCGACGGTCTTATCGGGAATGCTCCAGAGACGCAGCTTGCTGTCAAGGGACCCGGCCAAGAAGAAGCGGTCATCCTTGGGGTGGAACTGAATGGACGGGACGAAGTCTGCGTGTTTGAAGGTGCACAGGCACTCGGAACGGCTGATGTGCCACAGGCGAACCGTCTTATCCATGGACGAAGATAGAAGAAAGTTGTTCTGTCGATGTTAGACTCCATCCCACGATGCCTGCTAGCTCCTACCTACCTTGCTCCAGCTCAGGTCCAAAATAGTGGACTCGTGGCCGATATATTCCCTATAGGGCTTGTTCTGGAACACGGGCGCGTTCATATGCAGTGCTTTCCCGTCCTTTTGGGTCCCTGCCTCGGAGATCTCATGCGCGGTTCGCTCGTCTGGGTTGGAGATAACAGCCCACACGCGGAGGACTCCGTCTTGACCGCCGGCGGCCATGTACTTGCCATCTTTGCTGAACTCCAGAGCCCAAACGGGCCGCTCGTTGACGTTGCTAGTCCGCGGGGGTGCGGTGGTGTTGTTCCTCACGCTGGCGCCAGAGCTCGAGGGCGGGCGCTCGTCTTGCGCGGGCGGTTGATTGGTGCGGAGCTGCTGGGCCAGGAAGGTGCGGTCGAACTCGCGTTCATTTTTGAATTTGGAGCGGATCTTGATGTAGCCCGGGGGCTGGGGGTGGCGCGGCTGGTAGCCGATGCTACTGTCGATGGGTTGGGAGAAGAGTTCGGCGTCCATGCCTTCGGGTCTGGTGTCGCTCGCGGCATCATCGGGGAAGGATTCGTCCTCGTGCTTCTTTTTATTTCCAATGATGCGGCTCAGAAACGAGACTCCCTTCCTGTTTAAAATAGGGTGTCAGCCTGGCCTCAGCCCCGCGCTTACGTCTGACACGCCGAGCGGGGACGCCGCAATACAAGCAAGCCGCGCCAAGACTCTGTACAGGCGCGGAGAATATGCGTATTGTGGATATGAACGAGTACGACTAGTGCACGGGGTGGACGGTGCAGAGGGCTCGGCTCACTTCTTCGACGGGGCCAATGAGGCAGTATCGCTGCGGCTCGCGTCCCTGGGGCCCTGCGAGCCGTCGGCGGCAAAGGGGCGCGGGGTGGACGAGGCATCGTCGGCCGTGGGGCGGAGCTTCTGGAGCACCTCTTGCGAGGTCTGGGTGCGCTTGAAGATTTGCTAGTCGTGTGGCAGAGTGTCAGCTGCGCGGGCGTGCAGATCTCAATTGCCCGGGGACAGCGGCTTGCGCGCACCTGCGAAAGGGGGTCGATGGGCGCTCGGTCGACCTCGTCGTTATTACTATTGCCGCTGGCTTCGGAGGGAGGCTGGCCATTGCTGGCATTGGAAGCATCCGACGGCGCGGATGTTGCGGCTACGCGCTGCGGCTTCGTCGGCGACGTCTTGCCGCTCGACTTGGATCGCACTGCGCTCGATTCCCCGCCGTTAGCTCTCAATGCTCGCTCCCCACCGTCGTGGGGACGGGGGCTGCCGCGTACCTGACACGGGCGTCACGCTGCGCTCCTCGTCGCTCACGTCGTGCGGCGACGGCGACGGCGACGGCTCGTTCGACGCGGGCGACGCGCTCAGCGGCACCGAGTCGCGGCTCTGCGGGTCTGTAACGCGAATCTTGGGCAGTGCGTCGTGCATGGTGGTGTTGGCCTGTGTCCGGGTCTACCGAAGGGTGGATGCGACGCTCGAGCTCAGGCCTGCGACCTCCAGGCTCATAATGGGTGTTTCAGGGTGGCGAGAGCCGTTGCTGCCTGCGCTGCGTGGCCGTGGGCATGTCCTGCAGGCCGGGACTGGTGATTGTGAGTCGTCGGTGGCTAATACGATGCAAATGACCGCAATTCCACGTTACATTGCGGCCGGTGTTTGGGTGGCTGGACCCGCGACAACCAAAATGTGACGTAGGGCGCTAGCGCCGCCGCTTGCTGGCCCTCTGGCGCGCTACCGTTCGTCGTCTCGCACAAACATCACGGATCCACCTCGCACCGCCCCAACACCAACACTCTCCAACAACCCCTTCGCACAGCCCTCCGCTCCTCGCATACGCCGTGCTGCACCCTTGCGACTCACCTTGGCCCCGTCTCCCATGTCTGTCTGAGCTGTCTCTGAATCCCTTCGCTTGCCCGTCACGCGACCGTCACATGTGCATCGTTGTTTCCGATCCATGTGTCAATTGTGGTATCTACGTTATGGCGGCCATCGACCGCGCCAATCATTATCCTGAATGAAGCAAACTCCAAGCATGCCTGTCCTGCTGCTTTCCATGAACGCCAGAGTGTGTCCCCCCGAATGCCGTGAAGAAGTTGAGATGAATGTATGCGCTGCCGTGCGCATGCCCGGCTCTAGTGCCCCCAATGCTGCCCGCGTCCTGCCGGTCAAGAAGTAAATGCGAACATCGAAGCGGAGAACCCGTATAAGGATACAAGGATATAGAGAAACAACAAAGAGAAGGGCCTTCAAGCGATACGCTTAAAAGTCCTCGTCGAAGGCGAAGTCACCCGACACGGTGGCCGGCGCGCCCGTCGTCGTCTCGGGCTTCTTGTTGGACTTCTCCATGACGCCAGCCTTCTGGTAGTCACCAACACGCTTCTCGAAGAAGTTGGTCTTGCCGCTGAGCGAAATGTTCTCCATGAAGTCGAAGGGGTTGGTGGCGTTGTAGTACTTCTTGTTGCCGAGCGCCACCAACAGGCGGTCAGCGACGAACTCGATGTACTGGCACATGAGCGTGGCATTCATGCCGAGAAGAGCGACAGGCAGCGCATCCGTCAGGAACTCCTTCTCGATATCGACAGCCTCGATGATGATCCTCTCGACAGCCTCGGGGCTGGGCTTCGACTTGATGTGCGAGAACAGCAGGCAGGCAAAGTCGGTGTGCATGCCCTCATCACGGGAAATGAGTTCGTTGGAGAAAGTGAGACCGGGCATGAGACCGCGCTTCTTGAGCCAGAAGATGGAGGCGAAGGAGCCGCTGAAGAAGATACCCTCGACGGCGGCGAAGGCAATCAGACGCGATGCGAAGGTCGAGTTCTTGTCGCAGATCCAGCGCAGAGCCCAGTCGGCCTTCCTCTTGATGCAGGGAACTATGACGCGTTAGTGATCAATGCTCCATAGCATCGGGTGGGGTGTATCATACTGTTGTCGATGGCGTTGAACAGGTAGGTGCGCTGCTTGGGCTCGCTAATGTACGTGTCGATGAGGAGCGAGTAGGTCTCCGAGTGGATGTTCTCCATCATGATCTGGAAGCCGTAGAAGCAGCGGGCCTCGGGGATCTGGACCTCGGAGCTGAAGCGCTCGACGAGGTTCTCGTTCACGATGCCATCCGACGCGGCGAAGAAGGCGAGAACGTGGGAGATGAAGAAGCGCTCGTCGTCGTTGAGGCGCTTGTTCCAGTCGTGGAGGTCCTTGGAGAGGTCAATCTCCTCAGCAGTCCAGAAAGAAGCCTCGGCCTTCTTGTACATCTGCCAGATCTGTGGTGTTGTTAGTGGCTGGAAAACACGGCTTTACGCGTGACGCGTCCGGACGCGTCGGGGTATACACGCACCTCGTGGTACTTGATGGGGAAGAGGACGAAGCGGTGGGGGTTCTCCTGGAGCAGAGGCTCGTGGGCCTCCTCCTTCCTGATTGTGGGCGCGGTCGAGGGGTGCTTGATTTCTTCTTCGGGCTCGTCGTCGAGGTCGGGGATGCCCTTGACCGGGCGGGCGACGTTGTCATCCTCCCACTCGCCGGAGAAGTCCAGCTTCTGGGCAGGCGAATCGTTCATGCTCAGGTTGGCAACGGCCGAGGCAGCCTGGTACGCGTTGTTAGCTCGAGGACCGGGTACATGCATGACGCGCTTGATGGCGGCAGTGGCAAGGCAACGGACCTGCTTGGAAGGGGTAGCCTGGGCAGACATGGCGAATGCTCTGCAGAGGGAACAATTGGGAACTGAGGCAGCAGAGATTTGGCACGTGGAGGCAAAGGATGCAGTAGTGAAGATGTGCTGGTGAGGGATGTAGACAAAGCGCGCGCGGCAGCTTTTCAATGGCCTCGCGCCAAGCAACGCGCTAGCCGTCATGGACGCGACGCGACGCCCACAACACACACGCGCTCACCATCCACACACGCTCAACGTGACCGCAGCCTGCCCCAAGCCCGGTCCTGCGCCGGGACCACCGCGTTTCCCGGTGCAAGCGTTCCGCGCGATATCGGGTCTCGGCCGCCCGCAACCCTTGCAATGGCTTGGGAAAAGCCTGCGCGGTGGAGCTCTTCGCGGACAATCCTCTCCAGCTCATACCCAAATCCGGCCATTCCTGCCTCCATCGCCCCGAGCTTCACCTGCCCGACGGCGGAGCTTTCTGTCAGCTCTGACAGTAACCTTACGTGACCGTCCCATCGTCCCACTCAGATGCCTCCTTGGTCCCGCTCGTGTCCTCCGAAGCTGCACCTTGTCCGATCCCGCCACCAAAGCCAAGCCGTATCCGCAACGTCCGAGTGCTTCAGACGCGTCTCGACGCGTCTTCCCGCACCCATCGATTGCCCACACTGCTGATCTTTGGTCCACCATGGTACCACAATTCTTCTTAGCCCTTGCACATGCAGCACCACGCCTTATAAGTCGTCAGTCCTCACCAGACGCGTCACTGTTGCCATCGAATAATGCCAGAACACAGCAACCGTCAAGAGCGCATGTCTCCTTGCAATTGGTCCGCCACGCTCTCAGCTTCCTGTCTCAGAACGCTTCAAAGTTGTGACACGCACACGCCGTCCCGTAGACTGAAATGCAGCCGACAAGCTCTGATTAGACACGATGATGTCCACACGTTACCCGTCGCGTCTGCTTGCCTCATTGGCCAAAAGCTAGAGGAGAAAAAATTCAAGTCGTACCAGCACAGTGGCCCATCGTCAGATGCTAACCAAAAAAATTTGGCGACTACAGATTCCATCATCCGCTCTTCTCATGACAATCACGACAGGTCAACGGAGTCAACACTCGCCATCACGTATGTGGAGACACTTACCACATGGCCATGGTAACAGGCATGCGCTTTTGCTTGACTACTCGCCGTCTGTCCACCAATTACGCGACGAACGCGCCCCGAGCTGGCAATCCATCAAGCGTCCTCCAGCGCCACACCATTCCCATGGATGCTGATACAAAGCCGATTCTTGACACGCCGTCTCTTTGTATACCGCCGGTACACACATTGTATTGGCAACATGGATTGTTGGCCCTGCTTGCATCAAGAATGGAGGAATGCGATAGGTTTTGCATTCCTATGGCCAAGTCCCCAGTAACGGTGGTTGGCCGACCGGTCAGGCATGCTGGCAGAAGCGACGACTGAGACGTCTGCCTTGTTGACAAATGGCGGACCGAGACAGATCCGAGCACTGCGGTCTGTACTAGCATACTTTCATGCAAGTCTAGAGGCGGTACGGAATTGACCTGCGCACGTTCAGGATGGAGACGGCTGACTGCCATGCCGCATGGGTTGGACTGAAAGACGTTGGGGCGTCCGTCACAATGTTTCTCCTGCGAACAGAGTGCGAAATTCATTGATGCAGTATCATTGATCAATATCTATCTACAGGCACTCAAACCGAAGACGACGCCACCTCTCCCCGGGATATTTCGAACGCATTGACCCCAAACCATGTAGAAGAAGAGCAGAGGAACTCTTGCAAGATTGACTCTCTCACCACGTAATCACCGCCTTGACGGTGTGGCCGGAATGCATCTCATCCACCGCCTTCTGCCACTCATCCGCCTTGTAGTACTTCACCAGCCGATCCACCGGGAACTTGCCCGCCCTATACCACTCAATCATCTGCGGCACAAACTTGGCGGGCTGCACATCGCCCTCGATCGCGCCGATATACTGCTTGCCGCCGACCATGAAGGGGAAGATGTGGATGTCGAGCTTGGCGTCGAAGGGGGTGGCGCCGACCTGGACGAGCTTGCCCTTGAGGCGGGTGAAGTCCATGGCGCGCTCAATCAGAGGCAGGAAGCCGGTGGTGTCGACGGTGACGGAGGTGCCGTAGCCGTCGGTGACGTCCTGCACGGCGGGCACGATGTCGGTCAGGTCGGCGAGCTTGGACGTGTCGATGAAGTGCGTGGCGCCCAGCTCGCGCGCGATGGCCTCGCGGCCGCTCATCTTGTCGATGCCGATGATGGTCCTGCAGCCGCGGAGTTTGGCCGCCTGCTCGTACGGACGTCGTCGTCAGTGAACCGTTTCTACACCCTTGCGCGATGGGGAGAGGGCGGAGAGGGGGTGGCGGCGTTCGCTTCTCCTTACCATGATGGCGCTCAGCCCGACGCCGCCGAGCCCCAGCACTGCGACTGTGTCTTGCGGCCCGGCCTGCGCGACGTTGACGATGGTCCCGCTGCCCGTCTGGATGCCGCAGCCCAGCGGCGAGAAGAGCTTGAGTTCCTCATCGTTCTCCACCAGCCCCCTGACGTTGACGACCGACGTCGACTTGACGACTGTCCGGCTGGCGAAGCTGGATTGGCCGAAGAAGCTGCCTTGGAGATCTGGAGTCGATGAAGAGGCGGATGAGGATGAGTCCGACGACGAGTGGAAGCAAGGGCAGCCGCCGAAATTGAGCTCGGCGAAACGCACGCAGTGGGCCGGGTGGCCGGCCTGGCAGATCTGGCAGCTGTCGCAGAAGGTGAAGGAGAGGAGGACGGGGTCGCCGGGCGCGGCGACGGAGACGTTCTTGCCGACTTTCTCGACGTATCCGGATCCTATCAATTTTCTTCGGCGTCAACTTTGTTATACGTACCGAGCTGTGCGGGAGAAACCAAATTGCAAAGGCCGCACCTCGTGATCGTCTCCACGAGAGGGGGAAAAGTCAAGCATACCTTCGTGTCCCTTCACCGAGGGGTAGATGACAGCCGGTCCCTCTTTCAATCCGGCGAACAGGATATCGGTGTGGCAGATGCCCGACGCGACGATGCGCACCAGCAGCTCGTCGTCGCCCACGTCCCGTACCTTGACGTCTTCAATATTCCAGCCGCCGTCGTTCAAGGGCGCTCGCGAGACGATGGCTCGTGCTGTAGTCATGTCTGGCGAGTATCGCGGTGGAGAGAAGATGTGTCGTTCTTAGAGAGGAAAGTGCAACGATCAGCTAAACAAGAGTCGAAATAAAGAAGAGAATGCTGGATTTGCGTCAATTGCAGAAAATCTAGACTACCCCGGAATTTGAAGAGCGGCTTTATAGCCATACCCCGGATCCGGGAAATGCACCAAGATACGCGGCGCGGGGCTCCATTGGGGGATGGCGGGGGATCTGCAGCGGGGCTAAATCGGTCCATCCGAGCTCCTGGGAACGCACTGCAGTGTGACACAACCGCGCAGCCAGCCGCCAAGGGGAAAAACGAAAGAGGAGCGGACGACAGCAGCAGCACACGGCAAGCTTAAGGTTTGCCCGACAACCAGGCTATAATCCTTCCCTCCTGCATCATTGCCCTGCATGATCCGTCGCGCAGGCCAGAATTCCTCAATGCCTTGTGTTTTGCTTCGCCGACAGCAAGTGGGGGCAATTGACGACACATGCGCCCCATCATCTTTCTGCTCCACACACATCCAAACTCCACTGACCAGGCGGTCGCTGATCATCGATGGTTGCGTGCGTTGTCAATGGCTTGGCGCAGCAAAAAGCACTTCCCTTGCTCAACTACCCCACATCAGCCGGAAAGGGCCGAGGGTAACGGGTGTCGGCTGGCAAACGCGGGTCGGGAGCAGGTTACTTATGTGAGACTTGGCCGTCTGCTTGTCATGTTTGTCTGACACAGGGACACGGTGAGTTGCAAAAGAGGTTAGCCCTTGTCCCGCGTGGCTAACCAGGAAGCATTCTAATCTACTTGCGTGGGAAGTTCGAACACTACGTCCGGCTGCTTTGATGGTAGTTCTGCTACCTCCCTCTACAGCCCAAGTCCTGCCTCACTTATCAATTATCCATGTTGGAAGCGTACTACCTTCCGTGGAATACGAAAACGCTTCAAGACCTTTTGCAATTTGCTGTGGTGAGTCTCTTTGAGTCTGGGTAGGCTGTGTTGCATGTCACTGTTCGACAATCTCTTTCCTGTCTAACCCCATGCCCATGAATAATCCGACCCGATATCAGTAACGCCCCTGTCCTTTTGTGCAACACGCCCTTGAGTTTTTCGTCCGTTCACCCCGTCCAGTGTAGCCACGTGCAGTCAACCCACCTCTACCTCCGCCAACCAAGTTGCTCTCATACCCTCAGCTCCCCTCCTCCACCTGCCGTTGCCCACCACCACCTTCCCGGTCCCATCCCTCCTCCCGCTCACCCCCCTCCCCCTCCCCCTCTCCCTCCCCAACCCCATCCCTCACAAAAACATCCCTATACCCCCTCGCCCTCTCCCACACCTCCCTCCCCCCCTCCACCCCCAACCCCTCGACCCGCGCCCACATCCTGCCCAACGCAATCGCCATCAACTCGCGCTCCGCCTCCCGCCTCTCCCGCGCCGCCCCCTCCACCACCGCCCGCTCCGCCGCCTCCCGCGCCTCGGCGTCCGCGGCCACCCGCCCGTGCCCCGCCGCCCGCTCGTCGACGACTTGCGACTGCATGAAGAGGTGCGACACCTGCGTGCGGGCGGCGCGCTCGGCGGAGCGGGCGCGCCGCGCGGAGGCGCGGTGGAAGGCGAGGAGGGGCGTGTGGGTTTGGAGGGTCGAGGTTGTGGTGGCGTGGGTGGCGAGGTGGGCGAGTTCGAGGGTGGCGAGGGTGGTGGCGGTGAGGGGCGGTCGTGGGGGGTCGGCGGTCGTGGTCGTGGTCGTGGTCGTGGGCGGGGGCGGGGGCCGGTCGTTGGCGTTGGCGTTGCTGTTGGCGGAAGAGGAAGAGGGGGAGGAGATGGACATGGACGCGGACGCGGACTTGTTGTCGTTGTCGTTGGTGACAGACGTGGATCTGGTCTTGGCTGGTCGACGGGCTTCGTCGGAGGTGGGAGGCGTCTTGCGCTTGAGTGGGGCGCCGGTGGCGGATGGCTTGGCCGCGGCGGATTTGCTGCTGCTGCGCGGCGAGTTGGGCGGTGGTGCCAGGCTGTTGCCGGGCGTGTCTTCGATCTTGATCTTGACGTCTTGCAGCTGCTGGCGCTGGGCAGGGTGGTTGTGTGGGTTGCCGTTGGCAGGCCGGCGCTGTTGCTGCTGCTGCTGGGTGCGTTGGTTACTGCTGGGAGCAGCCGGTGGATAGGTGGGCTAGGCTGCTGTCAGGTTTGGACGTCGGGGCTACAGGGAGGCGTGGTGGGTGGAGCAGGACGCTGGTGACTTACTCGCCTGGAAGACGCGGGAGTGACGGGGCGACTCGGACCAGAAGGTGCGCGTGTCGGTTGTCGGGTGGCTCCGAGGGTGTTGCGGCCGGGCGAGGTTGTGCTCACTGTGCGCTGTGATCGTGAGCAGTCAAGACAGGAGTGGAGTAGGGGCGGAGGAACCCACGCGTCTGGAGTCGCTCATGATGGGCGGAAGATCGGAGGGCGATGGAACTTGGTCGAGGTGACGTTTAGGCTGCGGGGTGATGCAGACGCGACGAAGCGGGCGGAGTTGGAGGATGTTGGAGGAGGAAGAGGTGGCGAGGATCGAGCGTGTCTGGGTGGGATTATGTAGCCCGCCGCTCTCGTCGCCGTCATGGGCCGGTGACGCCGACCCTTCACCTTTCACGTGCGTGCATATCCACATTTAGTTCTCACTGATGACCAGGACGTTGAGCTAACTACCTATCAGGGCTACGGAGACCTTGAGTACCCACCACTTGCCCCAGCTTGTCTCGGGAAATGATCACAGATCATACGAATCGTCATCCAGGGCAAGGCGTTGAATCAGGGCCATTGTGGGAGGCTTACCAGCTTGCAGGGCCTCATCGATCTCTTCCTCGGGGTGGTAAAGGGCGAACCTGACGTGCACGATCCAGCCCCGCTTGAGCTTCTCGATTTCTGCGCGCAGGCGCTCAAGCTCCTCCGCCCGCGAGACATACAGCTCCGTCTCCTGGCGCTGATCATTTTCCTCGTGCTCGTTGTGCGTCTTCTCCGCTTCCTCGAGCTTCTTCACTGCGACTTGGACCATGTTGCGCGCCTCGTCGGCCATGCGCGTGGCATCGTGCAGCAGGAAAGTGCCGGCGTGCGCACCGCGAAGCTCGTCCCTGACCCGCGCCATGTTCTCCCTCATGCGTACCGCCTCATCGTACTCCTCTTTGGCCTTCTTGATCGCGTCCAAGCGTTGCTTTGTCTCCTGCGCCATCTGCTTCTTCTTCTCGTGGAAGCTTCTGCACGCCTCGACGTGCGTCTTTCGCATCTTCTCGAACTTGTCCCGCTTGGACGTCCAGAACCAGGGGTAGATGGTGTCCGGCACCTGCGTCATCTTGACCGCGGTCGAGTTCACCTTTATGATGGCCGTCCGGATCTGCGCGTCGTCGAAGTCGTATGCCTATGCTTTTTCGTCACTCGGGGCTTGGTCGGGGACAGTGAGAGCAAACTTACGAATGCTTCGGTCAAGAGCTCCTGCTTTGTCATGTCCATCTTTGCCAGGTACTCTTTGATGTTGGCGCCCGGCGTTTCAAGGGTTCGTTTCCGCTGTGCATATGTGTTCTCGCTGACCTGTGTTGGAAAGGGTTTTCGTTAGCTACGTATGTCGGCTCATGAAAGTGAGGCTTGAAGGTTGACATACGACAAGGTTGTTGAAGCGGCGCATGATTTTCTCCAGACACTTTCCCATGGCTTCACTGAAAGGGTGACCGGGTCTCGATGTGAATGTGTTCGATCTGCTGCGAAGTTGTTTGACTTCAGGTGTTGCCGTGGTGGCGAGGCATAGTCGAACGGGACTTGGTTGATCTGGGTGACGAAGGCACTGGCTAGGTAGGGAAAGAGGGGTGACCTGAAGTTTTAGCTGGTGTTTGTAGCCAACGCGGGTGTTAACGGAGGGTCGGCGACGGGCGTGACACCCGCCAGGTGATGCCAACTTTGGCCACCTCACCTGGCGAGCTCACCTTGTACCACAAAAGTGTATTGTAGTCTCAAAGGCTTGATGTTACCTGCATTTGTGCAGTGGTATTGGGATAATAATGAGATTTGTTGCTATGCCGGCGTATGCACTCCCAGTCAACATGGGTAGTCGTTAACCGCCAGAACAGGACTGCAGTGATTGTGCCCATAAAGTTGTCGAGGTTGGAGGATCATCTATATCAGATCAAAGCTTTCTACGAAATCAAATCCCGCATCAGACTACAGCGCCAAGCACCAGATCCAACGGTCCATAACCAAGATCGCTTTTTGATGCTACTGTAACCCTGAAGGGATAGTCTGCCAAGGGCAACCAAGTATCTCTCCCTTGACGCCTCATTTCAACCACCATACCGCGAATATTCAGATTAAATGGAGCTTCAGCCCGCTCCGTTGCTGGTCGGTCAACTTATGCATCCGCGTCAATGCCACCCTTCATCGTCGGTGCTTCCCTCCGAAGCCGCACGGGCTCCATCATTTCGCTCCTGCTCCAGCGCCTTTCCCATTACCACTAATACATCCACCTTCGAGCCAACAGAACCATTCCTGCTGCCCTCTCCATCTCCACCCCGCTTCTTCCGAGCGTTTTGGTTGATTCCGCCTACCCGCTCGCCGTCTTCGGGCTTCGCCACCACCGTCTTGTCTTCTGCTACCGACGGCGTGTCCAAGGGAATGAGCTGCTGATAGCAGGCCAAGAAGAGATGCTCATCCATGACGACCAGACGCTGCTGATCCGGCAGCACACCCTGGGTGTCATGGATCTTGGACTTCGCTTTGGCGATGGTATCCGACGACTCCGACACCATAGTGTTGGCGCGGTAGGCAGGCAGCACATCCACCGGCGTCATCTTCTTCCCTAACCTTTCCGCCGCCTGCGCCAGAAGCTCCTCCGGCTTCTCTTGCTCCAAGAGGGTTTCCACCACGTTCGTCACAGCCATGCCCCTCTTCAACCGCTGCAAATCCCTCTCCAGCTCCTCCGTCTTTCTCCCGTGCGGCTCAAGCATGTCGTCGAGTTGTCGCTTCTTCTGCTGTAGCTGCGTGATCTGCTCGGCGGCGTCGTCGCGCTCCATCTGAATCTTTTTGGCACGGACGGCGGAGCAGCTGACGCGGAATTCGAGGCTCTGGATGGCCTTCTGCTCGGAAT
This sequence comes from Diplodia sapinea, assembly GCA_023087385.1. Classification (NCBI taxonomy): domain Eukaryota; kingdom Fungi; phylum Ascomycota; class Dothideomycetes; order Botryosphaeriales; family Botryosphaeriaceae; genus Diplodia; species Diplodia sapinea. Next base: position 48,594 of record JAJMYO010000194.1, read on the forward strand.
CCTTAGTGGCGGCATTTGAGGCTTTTACGGTGGCGAGAGCGGTTCTATCTTCTGTGGGGTTGCTCGCGTGGTCGAGACTGCTGGGTTGCAGGGTGGACTCGGAGCCGTTGCCGCCGCCGCCGCCGCTGCTGCCTTTGGATGCGGGCATTGTATTGGTTTCTTGTCGTGCGGTGAGGTGAGGTTGTTGAGCGGGTCTTCGATCTCGTCGCCGGTGAAGATGGGTTTACAGTTTGGCAGGCCGGACTGAGTGATGGTGGAGAAAGGCCGCGGCGGGTTTCCTTGGTGGATTTGTCCGGATGATGGGTCGGCTGTAGCTCGAAGCTGGATTTGCGGGCGCTGGAGGAGCGGTCTGGAGCCGGCTGCGGTGAAGGGAAGTCGCAGCCATGACGCTTGGGTATGCCGTGTCTTCCCGATTGAAATGAGGTGAGAGTGAGAGATTGTAGATCAGTGGGGAGGGTCACCAGGTTCGTTGTGTCGCTGCGGCCTCACTACGCGTCCAGGCGTGGGTGGTAGCTTCGGGAAACTGAACTCACAGCATGCGGGTGCATAGGTGGTCGGGTTGGAAGGGTAGGTAGAAGATGTCGTGCGTGTAGGGTTCGGTCTCACGATGTAGCTGCCGCATTCAATTTTGTGCTGTAAGGTCTCGAGAGGACGCGCTCCACTACGGGAAGGTACGTTACAACGCTGCAAACCATGATAGACTCGTCACCAGTGCAACATTCCATCAGATGGAGAAAAGAGGCCGGATGAATGAGAAATGGAAATGAGAATTGGTGTCCTACAAGTGAGCATTGGCCCGCGAGAGCATACCTGTTGTCGTCATTTTTGGATTTACTTCCAGCGAGGAAAGCCTTCCAATCTAATATGGCAACGGAAGAAAAGAGCTCGAAAATGCATGTCAAAGAACCGCACATGGCTAAGCTGTTCAAAGCTTCAGACGGCTCTAGCAATGCAAGGGCGTGCAAGGGCCCTCGCTTTGTACAGTGTTCAGATACACGTGTGCTTCTGCTCGCCTAACGCTAGGCGTTCAGGCTCTACGTCAAAACAGAAACACGCTATCGATGCATCTGCGTATGTTTAAGTGGTGGTCCAGAACGGCCAAGGAACAAGCTGGAGTGTTTCTGAAGGCAAAACGGCGGTGGCCAGCCCTCGACGATGTGCCACGGCAGGCTGTGAATCCAAAAACGGCGGAAGGTACGCAACGCAGAGGGCTGTGCCTCTAGTGTTCCGACGCCCACTGGTTCTCGAGGCATCGTTGCCCAGGCCGACCCAGGTAGACGGGCGCGCGCCAGTATGGAAGCGAATGTTCGGTTCAACTAGTGCAAGTCAAAAGCACAACGTGACGTATCTGGTGTCTCGCAACCGAGATGCTGCATGATGCCGATCGCGACACAGGCCAGGTGTTTGATTCAGTAGATACATAGAAGAATGGGGCGCAGGCAGACAAGGCGAAACAGAAGAGGAAGTTGGGAGCTGCGCCTCCGAAGGCGAGTGTCAGGCTGCGGTATAGCGGGCCAAGCGGATTGGAGAGCGAGCCTCAGGGTTACACGTAGGGGCTGTGTATCTGCGGCATCAGTGGTGGTGGACAGCAATGTACCGAAACGGTCTCGACTGCGCCGCCGAGCAGAGGCCTATCACAGCCCGGCCGGCCCTGACCGGTGTGTCCCAGGCTGCGAGAGCCTGCACCTCGCCCAGCTGCAGCGAGCAGGACGTCGACGAGGCTGAAGACGCGATTCAGCTTAAGATGGCCCGCCTCGCCACTGCCGACGCGCATACTCGCATCCACTGCACAGCGGCTTCCTCGTTTGCTGGCTTCTATTAATATCCATGGCAGAGCGCCCGCCGCCAAGCCCCGCCGATTGTGTGGTGACGGTCAACCGCCTGCGCCTGCGCCTGCGCCTGCAACGCTCCGCGCGTCGCCAGCCAAGTCCCTGCGACAAGCCCGTGGCCATGCATCTCTGCCTGTGCGCTTCCGAGCATGCCGACCGCAAGAAGCACCGTCGGTAAGTGCAGACCCTTGCTCCGCCAGACGCTCGGCCGGCCTGACACGCACGCGCAGCCTCAGCCGTGAGGTCAAAGTAGAGTTCGGCCATGAGGTCATGACCATCCTGGCCCAGCTCCTCGGCACCATCGCCCGCCTGCAGCTGCGGCGCCTGAGACGCGGCGGCGCGCGCGAGACGCCGGCGGCACCGCTGCTGCTTCAGGCAGGCCGCACGCCGGAGCGGTGGCAGCGGCGCCAGCGGCGACTGCAGGCGGACGCGGCGACCTGGTTCTCGGTCTTCCCGGGGAGCGTGCGGCCTGTGAGCACGACCTGGCCGTGGACGATCAAGCCGGCGCTGGCCGTGCTCTGGGGCGTGAATTGGCAGCATTACAATTTGCCGCCGCCCCCTTCTGGCAGCTTCGACGCGGTCGACGGTAACGGGCGCACGCGCGTGCGGGCGGCGGTGCTGCTAGACAGCCACCTGCGCGACGCTGGTTGGGAGTGGCAAGTACCGGATGCGGGAGCGTGTGAGTTGGTCGTTCCATTCGCCGTCGTTGGTGCCTGAGGCGCTTTGGCACTGGCTGGGCCAGCCGTCCAACCGTGCCGGGCCAGCGCGCGCTGTGCTGGCAGCCCTAGACGTCTGCGTCTGCGCGGGGCGGTGCTTGCTGACGTTGAGACGGCTTGGCAGATCTGCAGTTCGGGCGCGAGGCGGTTGCGACGGCTTTGGCGGGCGAGCGAGGGCAGACGATGATGCAGCCAGGCGCCGGCACCGCGGGCGGAGCGGAAGCGCCGGCCTTGGATTTCAGGAATCCAAATCGTGGTGCGCGCGCCCCCGCTGCCGCTCAGCCACAGCCCCGACGCAATCCTCGCCATCAACGCGCCCAAGGCTCCAACGCTGGTGAGTCATCCGGCCGCCTGAGTGGCCCGCTGCACTGAGCTTGTTTCTGACTCCGACCGCCCGTGCAGATCCGCGCCCGCCGTCGGCCGCCGGCCATTTATATGCCAACGCGTTGTCGCCCAACGCGTCGCCCTGCGAAGCTCAAGCCTGCGACTGGCCTTATTCGCCTGATTATTCAGGCATTGCCACCTTCGAGCCCACTTCGCACCAGCTCCGCACCACCACCACCACAACCGCAACCACTTCGCTCCACGATCCCCTCCACTGGTTCCCTCCGCCCCAGCAACCCGCCCAGCGCTGCCTGGCCCAGCCTGTTCCCGTGTTCCGTATCGAGGATTTCACCTCCCACACCGCGCTGCAGCCTGCGCCTGCGCAAGCGCCTGCATCGCCTGCCAACGACTATATATCTCGCCGGGCCCTCTCGCCACGCCGCGCCGCTCCCTCGTTTCCATCTGTTTACGCTTCCCCCATGGATGCTGCTATCGCCCACGTCCCGCAGGTGATGCCCGACCTTTCCAAGGCTTCTGGCCCCGTCAGCCCCGTCTCTATGAACGAGGAGGTCGCCGCCGCCCAGATGTCGCCTGCCGCAACCTCGATCGCCGCCAACCCGCGGAAGCGGAAGCTGTCCGACGTCTCGCTCGCCCCCCATCCCGTGCAGTCCGCCACCCCTCAGCTTCCTCTCCGTGAGTCTTCCGAGGAGCAGGACCGCTACGACGGCTACACGCCGCGCGGCAGGTATTCGCACAAACGCACCGAGGACCCGCCCCGGAATGCCGAGGGCAAGATGGTCTGCAACTTTTCCTCCGACTGCCACGGTATCATCTTCGAACGAAAGTGCGAGTGGAGGTGAGCCGTGCCCCTCTTCTTCTTCCCCACATGTTCCCCCCCGCCCAGCATTAACCTGCCTCACGTGTGTTTTGAATGCAAAACCCGACGCTGACCCTCCTTGCAGTAAGCACATGGACAAGCACGACCGCCCGTACGTCTGCCGCCACAAGGGCTGCGAGAAGCTTCAGGGCTTCACCTACTCGGGCGGCCTGCTGCGCCACGAGCGCGAGGTGCACAAGATGCACGGTGGCACCAAGAAGGCGCTGTTCTGCCCGCACCAGGACTGCAAACGCAGCATGGGCCAGGGTTTCACTCGCAAAGAGAACCTGGCCGAGCACATCCGCCGCGTCCACCGCCGTACCAGTAATTCCGAAGCCGCGTCGTCCCCCACCGCTCTGCTGGGCGGTGGTGGGGGCGGCCTGTCGAAGCCCGAGGATGATGGCGCTAGCGAAGCTGGCCTCAGCCCCGACGCTGAGGCCGATGACGTTTACGGTGGTGCCGTTGGCGAGAGGCGTGTCGGCCCATCGCAGAGTAAGAAGAGGAGGACGTCTGGCACGGATGGTGGAGGTAGTATTGGTGGGGGCGGTGGTGAGACGGACGAGGATGACCTGAGAGAGGAGATCAGGCGACTCCGTCGCGAGAATGAGGAGAAGGATAACAGGCTCAAGAAGCTGGAAGCGGCAGTGGAGGCCCTCAGCAGAGGGCAAAGCGCGCCGACCATGGTCTAAGTTTCTCCTTTCTACTCTTCTCGTTTCTTGTCTTCACTTTCGGTGTTCTGCGTTCTACATCATCTGGGATCGGATATTGTTTCAATGGGAAAGGAAATCACGGCACCTAAGATTGCATAGCACGGCGTTGTTCGGATGAGCGAATGGACGGTCAATCTCCCGATGGATCAACTACCACGGAGGAAAGGGGGATCACGCTTTTATTCTTCTCACCATTTTTCACAAGTTCTGCTTGTTTTTAACTTTTCGTATCCATCTCCTCTCTTGTACGATGGACATGACTTTCCCTCTTTTTTTTTTTTTTTCTCTCTTTCTCTCAACCCCTTCTCATGACCATGATACGAAAGAATGAATTGGCTTGTCTGATGCTAGATCGCTCCTCCGTAAACTTAGACTGTTGTAACTGAATATTTATTCATCTCATACCATCGTACCGCCATCTGCCGTTCCGTCATCTGAGGAAATGCAGAGCTTACTCTCACATCACAGATACGAACACCCACCCCCTCGTCACCGTGACGAATCAGCGCAAGGCAAACCCGTCAACGAATGTAAACTGAACACAAAGCACACAGCACACACGATGACAAGCCTGGCATCGTCGTTAATGAGCATGCGCACGCCCGGCCATCACATCATCGTCATCCCCAACACATCCCACCCCATCAGACCAGTTGTCATCCCACCTCTCACGCCAAAGCCTCGTACGGCCTCAGGCCACAAACGCGTGCCGCCGGAAAGGGAAACAAGGAACCACCCCCCACAAACGGCGCCATCTCGTGATGGGGGACGGCATGAGCCGGGGGCTGGGTTGGGGGCAAGACGAGAGGAGACACATTTCCAGACCATTTTCCCGTTGTACGTCAGAAAAAGAGTGGATTTCCTACCGGAAGCCCTCAGGCTGATGGGCGAGACCTGTCTGCCCTAGGTAGGTAGGTGCGTGTTGTTGCTGCCTACAGGTACTTGCCGTCGTCGTCCGTCGGTCCCGTTGCACGGGGTCGGGTCGGGGTCGGGGTAGGTCGGATGTGTGTGTGTGCGCTGGAGAATGGGTTGGTGGGTGTGGTGCGGCGGTGCACTGGCAGCAGTAGTGCCACCCACCGACCCTACGACGACCATCAACCACCACTATCCAAAACCGATCAGTGATAGCCGTGCATGCGAACCACCGTACAAACAATGACTCCCTACTCATGCACGGCTCTTCTCCTTCTTCTTCTTCTGCACGGCTAACGGCAGCGGAGACAGGAAAAGCACGGCAGCTGCGCATATCGCCACACGACCACAAAAAACACGGGCGAAGCAGAGACCACACGAAGCACCATCATTGGGGGGAATAAAAATGGATGCCTGCGCGGCCCCCGCGCGCGCGCCCGCCCACAGCGGCACAAGTCACCGCTAACCCCGAAACGGCAAGCGAATTGGGTCGGTGCCTTGCCCCCAACCCCAACTCTCGGATCGCGCATGTGATCGCGCGTCGCTAGCGCGTTTTGTCCTGCTTCTGGTCCCGAGGCTTGCTGGCGAATGAACTGACACTACTGACTGCCTGCTTGTTTCCTCTCCCGCCTGAGTGATGAGTGAGTGACTGTTTGTGACACATTATTGCGCCAGCTGGAGCTAACCTTTTTCTTCTTTGGTTCGCGGAACCGAGAGGAGGACGCAAGAAGTGGCTGACCGAGGCAAGATCTGTTGCGTAGCCGCCCCGGGCCGGGGCGGGTGTGTGTGGCCGGGAGCAGGCGGCTTTTTGCGGCCTCGCGGCCTCGCTGGCCTCTTTCCGCCGCTGCGGCATCAGCATCATGGAGCAGCAGCAGTGGCGGGGAAAGCGGAGAAAGCAGGATGACGATGACGAGATGATGCGAGAACTGCTTTCCCCCCCTCACCCCCCTTTCCTTTTCTCGGAAGACCAGCCGAGACGCTGGATGATGACGAATGCGAAAATGGGTGCGTGGGTGGGGAGAATTTGGATTTGTTATTGTCATCATCATCGCCCCATCCGCTTGACCGGGAAGACCGATCGAAATGAGATGTACAGCGAAAAAAAAAAAAAAAAAAACAGAAATAATGATGAGGGCGTATGAGTGGTGAGGGCAATAATGGCCGCCGCCGCCGCCGTCGAGCGACAAGGCTGATGATCCCTCTCCGACGACGACAAGGCGACGAGGGGGGACTTCTATTTTCTTTTCTTACTATCTGACCTTTGCAATTTTTTTTCAGCCTTGCATGCCGGCGATCGACAGTCCAGGGTGGAGTGGTGTGTGGTGGGGTGCAGGAGGGGTGGGGATTGTTTTGTTTTGGCGGCGGCTACATATCCGAACCTGGCGTTTTTGGGGGCCGCTCGCCGCCGTCGATGTCGCGGCGGAATTTCGACCCCTACCTACATCCCTGGCACGCTCCGCTCCGCTCCTCCGATCTTTGTTAGGTGCTTTTTCTCCTTTTGGGGGCTGATTGACGGTTGTGTCTTTGCTGCCTTGCGATGTGTGAGAACGGCGCAGTAATAATCATGGATGGATGCGCGACAAGACCTTGGCTTGAGGAAGGATGCTGGATCGTGCCCGTTCTGCCCACCATGTTTGCCTGCGGCGAAGAAACCCTGGCCTGTGCCGCAGTAGATCGTGGCACGGACACGGAAGAGATGCGGCTGCCCGTTGGATGCTACCTAGTAATCCCCAGTTGATGCTCTAGGCAGCAGGAGGCTGGAGTAAGCACTAACACTTGCGGCTCGTGGTTCCGCCATGAAGGAGCGGAACATCGGCGAAAAGCAACGCGTGAATGCCTCATCGCAGCCTTGGGCTTGAGACTCATCGTCAAATGGTGGCTTGCGGCGAAGGTCATCCCTCGTACTGATGAGGTGTGTCCGATGCTTGCCGAGTAACCCGGTGACCCCTCTCAGTCACCAGCCAAATAAATATAGATGATCACGCAAGACAACTACGCCGCGGAGAGTTATCAACTGAGATGACTATGTCCGCATAGATTACTCCAAGGCAGAGCTTTTGTATCCATGCCCAAACGAAATGTACACAATTAAAACTTCCCGTACCTGCCGCTGTTCTCGCAAAGTTCGGTTTGCGACCCGCCGAGTATATCAACGCATGAAAAGAACAATGCAAATGCTGCAATGCCTTAAGAGCTCTCGTTCTTCTCGTCCTCGTCCTTGGAATTGGATAGAGTTGTCAGCGCATCGGTCCCGGTAACATGCGGATAGTCAGGGGAATTGAAATCCAGAAATCTCATACAGCAGGCCTCTTGGGGTCGACGGTGCCCTTGGACTTGGCGGTGTCAACACCGCCCTCGGGCTTCTTGCTCTTGGAAGGATCCTTGTCGACGTCGGTGCTGTGCCTGGTATCGGTGTTAGAGAGACCCTGCTGCTTGCCAGACATCATGTTCTGGCTCAGAGCCTCCTTGCTAGGAGCGGGCTGGTCAGAGTTAGCGTACATGTTCACTCTGTAGGAAGATTTTGACGTCATCATACCTGATCTTTAGCGGAGCCTGGGGCATCAGCTTTTGAGTCGCCAGCACCAAGTTCCGTGCGGTAGTCGCTGTCAATGCGCTTCTTTGAGGCCCCCTCCTTGGCATCATCCTGCGAGGAGCGGGTGTCCGGAGCCTTCTTGTCATCACCGGCACTGGTTGCGCCCTTGAAGCGAGGTCCCTCTGAATCCTCCTTGGGCTTCTCCTCCTTGGATTCCTCCTTGGATTCGTCCTTGGAATCCTCCTTGGACTCATCCTTGGACTCATCCTTAGATTCGTCCTTGGACTCCTCCTTCGGCTCCTCCTTGGGCTCCTCCTCCTTGGGCTCCTCCTTAGGAGCCTCCTCCTGCTTGGGATCCTCGTGCTTCTCCTCGTGCTCCTCGTGGTGGCCACTGTGGTGAGCCTCACCGGGCTGGAGCACATACCAGGTACCGGGGACACCGAAGGCAACAGCACCAATCAACCTACGGAGCAATTAGCTTACTGGGAGTTTAATTGAAGCCGAAAGGTCCGAAGCGTTGAAGGGCAATGGCCAGTTGTGGGCGAACGGATTGCTTATGCGACGCAAAATTCTTCATCGCGATCGGCTTCCGATTCCGCAGTACATACCAAGGAAGGTCGCTCTTAGCCTCACCGTGGCCGTGGCCACCGTGCGAGCTGCTGTAGGCGCGGCGCGACACAGATTGGGAGATGCGTTGCCATGGCTGTTGGCGGCCGGCGCTGCGGAGGCCGGTGCGGGCGACGGGACGGGCGAGCTGCTGAGCAGCGGCGCGGAGGACGGTGGAGCTGGGAAGAACCATGGTGAAGCTGCGCGACGAGCAATTGAACGAGATGAGAGCGGATGGGAGTTGGGGAGGAGCTCAATGGGCAGATGGAAGCTGGAAGAACAAGCGGATGGCTGGGGTCGCGAGGCGAGGGCGACCATCGACATCATCCGTCATTCTTGCGCTGGCTGCCGACGCCAGCGCTAGCGGCCGAGCTACGGGCACCCGCGCCAAGCCGCCTCCAGGCTGCCCGCCAGGCCCCTCCACCCAAGCCTTCACCAATATTCCTTCGCAACGTCGAGCACGCCTGCGCTGGCCGATCCCCCAGTGCTGCGCCGTCGACTGCTGCCTCGCCCTCCACGGTCCTTTTCCCTCCGCAACCGCAAACCTTCTGGCTGCTGCCCCCACCTCCCGCAGCACCCTCTTTGCTGCATCGCTGCGCCAGCAACAGCACACGCCGCCCTGTAAACAACCCCCACACGAGAGCTGGCTCGCTTGAACACCGACGCGCTGACACTTGATTCGCTGTAGACTCTGCGCGTGACGCACTCCTGCATTACCTCCGAGCGGCGCACTCAAAGCTCGACCTCTTAGCCACCACACACACCCCTACCCTGTTGTCAATCCCACACCTCTCAGCATGAGCTCGGCGTACGACGGCCGGATCCCGTCCGCTCAGGATGTGGGCCGCCTGCTCAACAAGCTCTACGACCAAGATCCAGACCTGCGGTACATGGCGCTGAACGATCTGCAGGCCATGATGCAGTCCGGCCATCCGGGCTTCTTGCAGCACGATTACACCACCGCCGCCAAGCTCATCGACGGCTTCCTCCACACTCTGAATGACACCAGCGCCGAGGTGCAGAACCAGACCGTCAAGTGCCTGGGGCCGTTCGTGGCAAAGGTGCCCGAGACCATCATCTCGCCACTGATCGACCGCGTTTCGCAGGTCTCCACCACCAACACCGTCGACAACTCCATCCCCGCGCTCGCCCTACGCAACATTGTCGTTTCGCTTCCCAAGCCCGTCGCCGGTATCCCGCGCAACCAATACGTTGTTGGTGCTTACACCTCTGTCAGCAAGGTGCTTATCCCGCGCCTGGTGGGTTTCAATGTGGTCCCCCCCGGCAAGCAGGGCCTGCCGTCTGTACCCAAGAGTCTGTTGGAGGATGATATTGCGAAGGGCACCGACAGCACCGCCATCGATGTTCTCATCGAGGTGGCTCGCTGCTTTGGTCCCATGCTGCAGGAACCTGAGCTTGTCGCGCTACAACACACGGTCATGAAGATCATCCAGAGCGACCGCGCTGGTCCCGTCCTGAAGAAGAAGGCCGTCACCGCTGTCTCGACCCTGGCCATCTACTTTTCCGAGCAGACCCTCAGCAACCTCGTTTCCGGCATCATTGAGAGCATGAGGGACGCTCACATCACTAGAGCGAAGAGGAAGGTCTATATCAATGTCCTGGGCGCAATGGCACGCTCCGTCCCGAAGAAGTTCGGCCCCTACCTGAAGACGCTCGCACCGTTCGTGTTGAGTGCAGTTAGCCAGAGCGAGCTGGATGAGGAGTTGGAAGCCTGGGATGGCGAGGAAGAGCGCGACCTCGAAGCTGACGAGGTTCGTGAGGCTGCTTTGGTGGCTCTCGAGAGCTTCCTAGGCTCATGCTCGCAAGAAATGCGCGTCTTTACTGACGAGGGTATTGAGGCTGGCACTCGCTTCCTGAAGTACGACCCTAACCTGGCGACGGACGATGACGAGGACATGGATGACGAGGAAGAGGATGCGGAGGGACTTGATGATGAAGACTTCGAAGAGGAGGCACAATTTGATGACGAGGACGACGCGAGCTGGAAGGTCCGCCGTTGTGCCGCAAAGGTGCTTCACACCGTCATTGTCACCCGTAGCCAGGGCGATTTGCTGGAGGATGGTACTCTCTACGACCGTGTGGCACCGGCCCTTATTCCCCGGTTCAAGGAGCGCGAGGAGAGTGTTCGACTAGAAGTTCTCGCTACGCTCTCGAGTCTTGTGCAACAGTCCAAGCCTGAAGTCCTGTCTACCGCTCGTGCCAACAGGGAAGCTTCGAACCTCGGCCTCATGGGTCCTCCACCGTCGCGTAAGAGGAGGCGGGTTGGCAGCGATGCCAGCATGTTCGACCTGCACACTAACGCCTCTCTGTACGCTGGTATCGCATCTGCAAACGGTGACAGCCAGCCGCTCTCTGGCCCTCAAGAGAGCCTTGCCGCGATGGTACCTGACATCGTCAAGGGTGCGCTTCCCCTGCTCAAGACTGGAACGCTGCCTACGAAGCAGGCCATTATTAGTCTGTTGAAGGAAATTGTCATCACGGAGGGCGGTGGACTTTCGGATTACCTGGACCAGATTGTCGATCCTCTCGTCGAAGCCTCCAAGGTCACCAACTCCTCCACTGGCGGCTCATCCGCGTCGTCGGCTACTGGGAACACACTGCGCATCGAAGCTCTCGTGTTGCTCCACGCCATCGCCGAGACGCATGCGCCCGCATTGCTGCAACCCTATCTTCCGAAGATTGTTCCGGCCCTGGATACGGCGGCCAAGGAACGCTACAGCAAGGTTTCTGCGGAGGCTTTGGCGAGCGTTGAAGGCTTCATCAAAGCATTCACTCCTCCACGGGCTTCGGCTGGCGCTGCCGAGAACAAGCCTTATCTGGAACAGCTCTTTGACATCCTAGTCAACCGCATCTCTGCAAACGATGCCGATGTTGAAGCTCGTCGCCGTGCCATCCACGTCCTCGGTCTTCTCATCGGCCGTAGCTCCGGCACAGAAGACTTCCTCTCGCAAGATAAGAAGAAGGCTGGTGTTGAGCTCCTTGGTCAACGTCTTAAACAGGAGACGACCCGTCTTGCTTCAGTACGCGCCATTGAGATCGCGACTGGTCTTGCGCAGAACAGCGCGGAATTCTCACCTGAATGGATTCAAGAGGTCGCTCTGGAGCTCGGTGCACAGCTGCGCAAGGCTAGTCGCTCTCTGCGTGGCTCTAGCTTGATCGCTCTCAGAACCATCGTCATTAACCCCGTCACTCGTGCTCACTTGGACGCCAAGACTACGAAGGAGATTGAAGAGATGCTGCTGCCTCCGATCAAGAATACCGATCTGCATCTGATGGGTCCGGCTCTAATTATCCTCGCGACGTTCGTGTCCAACGACCCGAGCAACGTTGTCAACGATCAGCTCGTCGACGCGCTTAAGGAGGTCGTCACCTCGACGATGAGCGGCAGTGCTCTTGACGCTCTTCTGACTTTGGTAAGGGCTGTTGCTGAAAAGAGTGCTGGTGGTGCTCTAATGAAGTCGCTGCTCCGCGATGTTGGTATTGCGGGCAATCCCGATCTCATTGGCAAGGTGATAGGCACCCTTCTTGTTTACAGCAAGTCAGGTATCGACGTGAAGCTGGAAGACTTTGTGCAGGAACTGCAGACTGCAGCGGATGAGAAGCGCAAGTGCTTGGCTTTGGCGGTTCTGGGCGAAGGTGGTCTGCGTCTGGGACAAGAGTCACCCCTCGACCCGAAGTTGTTCGTTGCTCGTTTCAAAGATGGTGGCCAGGTACCGCTGGCGGCAGCAGTCGCGCTTGGCAGGGCAGGTTCTTCGAACGTGAAGACGTACCTTCCCTTCATCATCTCCACCCTGAACCAGCCGGACGCCAAGACGTATCTCCTGCTGCACTCGATCAGGGAGATCCTTCAGTACCGCAGCGCGGATGCCGATTTGCTTCCCTTCGCGCAGGATCTATGGCAGCACATCCTCAAGGCATCTCAGCAGGAGGACAACAGGGCTGTTGGCGCTGAGTGCATTGGAAGGCTTACTATCATTGAACCCAAAACATTCCTCCCCCAGCTCCAGGTAATCACTCATAGCAACCAGATGTCTAGACATGCTAACGCCACTCGAAAGAAATTCTTGGGAGAAGCCGATGCCACTGCCAGAGCTATGGTTATCTCGGCCCTGCGCTACACCTTCGCCGATACGGACGAGACGTATGACGACTTCCTGCGGCCGATTGTCATCCCGATGCTGGCGGCGATGCTTCAGGAAACGGACCTGGACAACCAGCGGCTGGCGTTGACGACGATGAGCTCGGCTGTGCACAACAAGCCGGAGCTGGTGCTGCCACATCTGACGGAGCTCCTGCCTCTGGTGATGAGCCAGACGCAGGTCAAGCCGGAGCTGATCCGCGAAGTGCAGATGGGACCTTTCAAGCACAAGGTCGACGACGGTCTCGAGGTGCGCAAGAGCGCGTACGAGACGCTGTACACGCTGCTGGAGACGGCGGTTGCGCGACTCAACCTCGCCGACTTCTTCGAGCGCATCATTGCGGGCATCACGGACGAGCACGACGTGCGCACGCTGTGCAACCTCATGCTCACCAAGCTGGTGCACCTGGCACCGGACGAGACAAAGCAGCGACTGACTACGATCTCGGAGCACTTCAAGGCAGTCATCTCAACCAAGGCCAAGGAGAACGCAGTGAAGCAGGAAATCGAGAAGATCGAGAAGAGCGCCAAGGGCGTGATTAAGGTTTCGATCGACATCAACAAGAGCCTCAACGTCGGCAGCGTCGAGGGCGGCAGCGTCGAGGATCCCAACCACAAGGCTTGGCAGAGCTACTGGGAGTGGGTCAAGAAGGAGCACGCGGCGCCGCTCAAGACGGTGGAGGAGGAGAGCCGGGCCGAGAGGGACCGGTAAGGGGTGTCTAGGATGCATGTGGATACCAGGTCTGGGGGATATTATGATTGTTCCAGCATCAGCGAAATAGGCATCTCACCAAAAGAGAGCGGGTAGGAGAATTGATAGTGGATCTTCATTTCTCGCTGGTGTGGAGACGTGTGCCTGTTCCCGGATTCGCGGCTGCAGGCGGCCTGACTCGGCAGGCTGGGAATGTCGAGGGTCGAGGGTCGAGGCCGGCGTCGGTGGAGTCGCGGAAGACGGGAGTGGCGAGGCGTGGAGGGCCGCGGTTCGACTGCGAGTGTGCGCTGCGTCAGGCGGCGGTGGCCCCATAGTGCTGAGGTGCGGCTTGTGGTTCCTTACATGGCGTCGGCGAGGCGTTAAGCGCCGGGCGGGCGATCGTTCCCCGAGCGGGCGTGTTGCTGCGCCCCGCGTCGGCCTCTCGTCACCCAACAGCCACTCGCGGCTCGCTGCCACCCGCCTCTGCAACGCGACCCAAAGCTCGGCCAGCCCCACGCTTCGATGTCGTGCAGGCCAATCGCGGCTCCAGGCAGGCTCGCGCTCCACGGCTGGCACGGCAAGGAGCAGCCTGATGTCTGCCCGGCGCCCAGAGCTTGCCCGAGCTATTCTTGCGCGCTTGCGACACCTGCTATATTTCTCAAATCTTCCGCCGATCTAGTGCTGATGCTGACTACTGCCCGGGTGGTAGCTGTCGGCCAGCTCTGGGACTCGTGTGCGCTCACGTCATTGCCATAGCCTGTCGACTCGTTGCCATCTCCAACATAACCTCGTCGCATGCTCTGGGCTTGCCGTCCCCCTCACGCGTCGCCATGGATCCTCGCCATCAGTATTCCCACGCGCAGCCCTCGCAGCCCCCCGAGCCTGCCGAGCCCTACTACTACTACCAACCCCAGCACCACGCGCAGGCGCACCCGCACCACCAGCAACAGCAACACCAGCAACACCGGCAACACCAGCACAGCCAGCACCAGCAGCACCTTGCGCAACCTCGCCAACCGTCGAATCCGCGCTTCTCGTGGCAGATACCCTTGACCGACGCCGAACAACTGCCCATCCACCAGCTGGATCCCGCCCCTCCATCTCCGCCCCCGCAGCCGTCGCAAGCTCAAGCTCGCCCGCGCGCCCAATCGCCACCCCAGTCGAGTCGCTTCTCCTTCGCACAAACCCCGATTGAGGTCCAGCAGCCGCATTTCCACCATTATGCCCACGCACGCCACCCGACCGAGCCCACCATGCCGCACTCGCCGGACTCGATACATGCTTCGAATCTGAATTCTCCGGCAACCGAGTTCGGCGACCTGTCGGCCATCAGCACCGCCGCTCCACAACTACCAGCGCCTCGCATGTCGCGGCCGCTGTCCAAGGAGATTGGGGAGGATCTGGGGCCCGACGGAAGGGTGCCCGAGGAATATGCCAGGCCGATGCCGCAGGAGCCGCATCCTGCCTTTTTCGCCCCGGTCGTAGACACTTCGCCGAGAGGGAGCATAGCTGCGCCGAGGCAGCGACAGCAAAGTCTTGCCCAGAGCGTTGCGCAGTCGGACCATTCGCAGCAGCAGCTCCACCACGGCTACGACGCCCAGCCTCCGCCGCCGGCATCGCCCGGTCCCATCCCCATCAAAACGGAGAGGGACGACAGCAGGGGTGCCGACAATGTCCCTGTTTCGCCAATCTCGCCCACCTCTCCCACGCAGCCGTACAGCCCGCACTCGAACGTTCCGTCGTCGCGGCCGCCCATCTTTGCGCCAGACAATCCCAGCGGCCCCAACGGGATGCTGACGGCGGAGCATAAACCGGGGCAGATTGCCCACCCGAACATGGACCTCGAGGCAACTGGCTCGAAGCGTCAGTGGAAGCACTCAATCTGCGAGTGCAGCGGTGATATTGCGACCTGCATGACCGGAGTCTTTTGCCCGTGCGTGGTCTACGGCAAGACGAGCTACCGGCTGGGCTTGAAGAGCGAGAAGAAGGACCCGACCGAGATGCTGGGCTGGAGCTGGGCCAACACGCAGTGCAGTCTCATGGCCATGGCTACGTTTTGCGGTTTGTGCGGTATGTATCTCCCCTTCTCTTTCCCGGAACAGACTGTTCTGGATCGGTCTAGCCTCCTTGCGCTGTCATCACATGCATCAGCCAAGACGAGCGAACAATTGCTAATGCGGCTACTCCACAGGCCTCTTTCCCCTCATCCACAGAACCCGTCTCCGACACCAGTACGAGCTGCAAGGCTCGCTGCCGTCCGACTTTGTGAAGTCTTGCTGCTGTTGCTGCTGCTCGACGATCCAGAACGAGCGCGAGATGCGGGATAGAGAGGAGCAGGCCAATAGATGGGCCGGACCGTCCAGCGGCGCGACATACGAACGGCCAAGCCCGATGGTGTATGAACCGCCTCCGCGAGGCTGAAGAGGCGTTCGAATGGAAAGGGCGAGGGGAAAGACATGGTTTTCATAGCGCTTCCATTGCTGAGGTACATCAGCCTAGCCTTTGCGGCATTTTTTTTACCTTTCGTTTCTTGTCTATTTCTCTTTTCTCGCTGGCAAGCGGCAGGAATTGGCGTTTTGAGACATATACCCTTTTTTGGCAAAGAGTGAGCCTTTTTTTTTTTTTTTTTTTCCGTTTCCGTACATGTCTGAATAAGACGAACCATTTTTCTATCAATAAACTCTTCTTGTTGTTCTCTGCTTCCCCTCCTTAGCGGAACGATAACCACTTCTTTTTCCCGCACGCTACTTGCTTTTGCCAAGTGCGTGGCTTGCATTTTCGCCCGCAGCCGACCCGCATGGGTTTCCGTTCGTGTGTGGTTTCTCGTCTACACAGCGCAGTCTACCAAGAGAAAAAAAAAAAAAGATCCTTTCCGTACCGCCCTGCTTCATTAACAATCTAATCAAACTTTTTGTTCTACACACGCCCATCTCCGACCCATACGAGTCTCGGCATGCAGAATAGGTGCCTCCGCCCGTATTTCTCAATTCCTTCCGACCGCACTGATTGGACCGATCTTGTTTACGTTTCCCGCGCGCCCTCCGGAGCTTTTTGCATTGATCAGGACCGCGTTTTGGGGTTTCTAGGTCCACCGTACGTAGGTACCGCCGGCGGCCGGTTGGTTGGTTGGTTGGTTGGTTGGTTGGTTGGTTGGTTGGTTGTGCAATTTGTACCACTACCCACCCACCCACCCACCCCAAAAGAAATCCTCGCCATGTACCCGTCCGCGCCCCTTCATCGAACGCAACGGCGAAGTCGACGCCTGGGACAAGCCCCGCCTCCCGCGCCGCCCTGCGCGCCACCGGGCAGGAGCCGAGTCATCGTCGCCGGACGCGTGCACGGCGTTCCTGGCGCCGGGTTTTTGAGGGAGCAGGGCAGGGGTATGGCGTGGCGTCCGGGCGAAATGTCGAGGCGAGCGGGACGACGAGAGCGCGTTGGCGAGGGACGTGAGTGATGACGGCATGCGCGAGGCGGGCGGGCGGCTGGTTGGCTTGCTTCGCATCGCGTGCGATTTGATGCGCGATTGGCGGGGGTCCCCTTGGTGCGAAAGAGGTCCTGCCGCGGTTGGATCGCTGGATGCCGGCGTATGGGGGAGGGAGGACGGCAGAGTGGATGGCGAGGGGCGGGGAGGTAGTGGAAGGATCAAGGGCAGTGATAGTAGGGTTCTTGGGAATGGTGGTGTTGTCGGGGATGGCGGGGAGGGAAACGTATATGATCGTTGCTGAATCTTTTGGTCCTGGATAGATCCTCTTGCGGGTTCTTGAAGGGTCAGAGTAAAATGGAATGGCTTGGTCAATGTGTTTTTGCTTTGGATGCTTGTGTGATCCGTTGACGATATTTGTCTATGGTATATTTGAATAAGAAGCTGCTCAAGACCTTTTTGCAGTGGGCTAGAAGGGATTTTACTTGTTTCCGTGAGGGACAGTGCAGTGAACTTCAGACATAATTAAAGTAGCGCCCGGTTGCCTCGCTAAGAATCGTCCGGTATAAATGCCCGGATGATATCAATATCCCGATAGCTGTGTCGAGCCTGTTAGAACGCGGCGACTGATATCTAGGATGGGCCTCGATCAGTTCAATTGTTAAAACCCACGCCGCTTCAAACAGTGGACGATGGCTCGTAGAGACACGGCGGGGGACAAAACAAATTGCTCACCCGCATGTGCCTTACACACGGTTTCCGCATTAAAACATTCATGTAGGGGGTTGAATACAAGCTCCAGACGTAAATATAGGTTCTGCATTCGCGTATGTACGTCCAGATCTTGTATTCAACTATCCATCCCATGTATGAATTTTTTTATGAATTAGATGCGGATGGGCAGTTTCTCTTGTCACCCGCCGTGGAGATGGGCGCGATTGAAACATCCAATCAGGTTCCGAAGAAAAAGCGCCAAAATGGAGTGCCATGCTACCCAATACGACCGTTTCGAAACACCATCTGACTCGCATCTCCCACCTCGCTCGAGAAGAGGCGTTTTCGGATCGGCATGCTCTCCCGAAGCTGAAACGGGGGG
>JAJMYO010000195.1:0-62500 GCA_023087385.1 Diplodia sapinea
CCCCCCCCCCCCCCCCCCCCCCCCCCCCCCCCCCCCCCCCCCCCCCCCCCCCCCCCCCCCCCCCCCCCCCCCCAAAGGTGCAAGCATTTTGCATCTTTGCATCTTGCGTCTTGCATCAAAACAGCGAGCGAGCAAGAGAGAGAGAGATGGGGAATATTACGGGCAGAAATTCCAGAAGCGGTTGCATGTCTTTGCATATATATCTGTCTGTTGTGTGTGTGAACATCTTGAATCGAAGTGGAGAGCGAGGTGAGGGGAGGTGTGATATGAAGCGGAACCACTAAATAGGAGGAACATGGAAGAAAGGTATATACATGTATGCTGTGCTTTGCTGCGCTGTGTGCTTTGTGTATGCGGTGGTGGGATGTGTAGGGTTGGGTGGGATGATGGTGTTGTTCGCCCTGGTCTGTTGGGCTGGTGGACGAGAGGCGTGTCTTTCTTTTTTTGCGGGTGACATTGGTAGTATCTCTTCCCCAGAGTTTTGCATTTCTTTGGTTCTTTTGCTTCTGTTCATTTCCTTTCGGCGTGATCACGTCTGGAGAAGTCTATCGTCATCACCGGGCATGCACGTGCTGCTGCTTGCTACATGAATTTCGGCTATCTAAGGCATAAAGTCTGGCTTTGGGGGAGGGGCGCCTGGTTTCTGTGTAATGCAACCCCGCCGTTGATTTAAGCAGTCCGTTGTCACCATCGCTCATCCGGGCAGGTAGTACGAAAAGATATGAGCTGAATGTCTCGGCGGTTAAATAAATTGCCCCGACACTGACTGCCTTGTGTATGTGGGGAAGATGCGCTGACTGATCATCCACTCACTTATCCCAGTTAGGTAGGTAGGGCCCAGCGGTACCACGCAGGGCTGAAAAAAACGACGGTGCGGGGAAGGGGAAGCGCTTAGTAGGGTTGAGGGGATCGATCGGTTTGTTTTTGCTGCTTGCTAGATACCTTATCCTTATCCTTATCGGCGCGCGGGGAGATAAACAGTTGACAACCCGACGGCCCAACGACGACGACGACGACATCACGACTACAACAACGAGCACGCCAGCGAAGACCCGCGCCCATTACACAGCGCAATCCCTCCAATCGACGGCGAAACGCGCGCGCAATCCATTCGACTGGGCCCCGCCCCGCCGTTCGACCACGACAACAACAACACACATCTTCACACCTGAAGCAAACCAGCGCGGCGCCCCCGCTCTCAATCCTCTTCCTCTTGCCGCCACAGCGACAGCGCGTAGCTACAACACCGGCTTCTTTGCGACCGTTTCTCTCACCTCCGCCTCCGCTCGCACTCGCAAATCGCAATCGTACCACGCGCAAGCCCCGGATCTCCGGAACTTTCATTCACGCGGACCACCGTTCCATAATCTGGGCATTGACCGATCGACGAACTTGGCTTGGGAGGATATACGAAAAAAAAAAAAAAAAACGCGGGGAGAACGGGCTACAACGGTATACGCGCAAGGGGCAAAAGGAGGTAGAATTTCTCGCAACGGCGGGTTGTGCTGCGAGAAGAAGAAGAAAAAAAAAAAAAGGATCGAGGCAGCTGGATCGAGATTTCATATATCCGAACCAAACACGATGGCAACCCCCGACTTCTCGGCCAGCACTGCATCCCAAGGCGGCGACGGCAGCACTTCCCCCGGCCCCGAGTCGCTGTCGCCGCTGGAGCAGGAGGTGTTGGACGAGTACGCAAGGTTGGCGGGGAATCTGGGTGATGTGCGTTTTCTTCCCCCCTCTGTGGCACGTTTGCTTTACTGATCTGTCGCACAGCTCGCCTCCCTCCTCAACACCCTCTCGGCCAACCCCTCGGCGGAGATCCTGGACGCGCTACGCGGCTTGGAAAGGAAGACGAGCTTAGTGTTTACGCTGCTGAAGGCGAGCGTGTATAGTATCGTGCTGCAGCAGCAGATTATTGGGGAGGAGGAAGAGGGAGGTGGTGGTGGGGCGGGAGAGGAGAGGAGGGGGGATGAGGATGAGGAGATGACGGGGGTTTGAGGAGTGCTGCTTTGAAGTTGGGGGTTTGGTCGGTTGTGCGTGGTGGAGGAGGTGGGATGGAGTGTTCATATTTTTATACCCCCCCTCAGCGGAATTGGCGTTGAACGTAGGGAGAATGGATGGTGAGACTATGGAGCGTGTTTTATCCGCTAATCCAATGGGCTAGTGGAAATGCGGTTTGTGGGCATGGCGCTCGCAGTGGCTACTCTGCAAATATTTACAGCAACTCGTACAAGATGTTCAAACCAGAGTGAGGAAGGAATCTGGGGGGAGGAAGCAGTGGAGGGAGGTAAAGATTTCAAAAAGTCCACCCCGCTATCGAGGGGAGCCAATGATGCGGCTCCTCCAGTTCAGCATCTTGCCAGTTGATGCTGACAGACAAACCTGCTGGGACTGGCGGTGTCGACAAATAGTCAAAGTATATCCCATGCGCCGTTTGGTCTCGCTTCAGCAAGGGTCATAATCACTTTGCAGACTCAACTGTGCAAGACGAAGCCAGAATAATTACATACAGAACTGCCGCTGAGGGCCTGTACCAGAACACTCGAATCATTCTTGAGGCTGCTGCTCCCACTTCTTCTCCTTCTTCTCCTTCTTCTCCGCAACTCTGATCTGGTTCTTCCGCCACAACATGGCCACCATAAGGACCTGGAGGCCGCTAAAGCCCGCCACGATCTTCATCTGCAGATTGAATCCCTCAGCGAACACCCTGAGGACCTGCTCCCGCACATCTGGGGGTAATTCTCCGACCGAGCCCACCGACTGCAGCAGAACGTGCGCCGCCGACGCTCCTCCTCCTCCGCTGCTGATTTCGGCAGCTGGCAGGTGCGAGGTGAGGTAGTTGTTCATGGCGCTCGTGGCGATGGACAGCCCCAGAGCGCCGCCGAAGACGCGGAATTGCAGCAATGCTCCGCTCGATATCGCTGAAAAAAGACGCACCGCTAGTCAGTCTTGATTCGATGTGTACGTCATCGTCGGAGGGGAAATGGTTGTACTACTCACCCAGATCCCGCTTCTCCACCAGCCGCGGCGGCAGCTGCAACAGGATGCCAAACACGCAGCCGATGCCGCAGCCCGCGAGCATCTGGTAGCCGTACATAGCCGCCGGTACGATCGTGCTACCGTCCGTGGGCAAGGTGCAAAACAGCGAGATGCCGACGAGTTGGACGACGGAACCGGTCAGGATCAGGTAGACGGGCGCGATGCCGGTCGTGCCGGCGACGACGTTGATCAGCACGGCTGCGGAGGAGATGAGGAAGTTGAACGGCAGCAGTCGCACGCCGGCCGCGAGCGGGGAGAGGCCGGCGACGGTTTGGAAGTGCTGCGGGATGGCGATGACAAGGATGTTGTAGGGGATGCCGGAGAGGAGGGAGATGCTGCAGAGGAGTCGTGTCAGTACATACATACATACATCGGTTTGTTCAGGTGTCGGTGGCGGATGATGATCGTGTGTGTATACTCACATGAGCGTGCCCATCAACGCGCGGTCTTGGACGAAGCGCCAGGGGAAGATGGGCTCTGTTCTGTGCTTGTCGCTCGTAAAGAACCACTCATTGGCGACGAAGGCGAGCCACAGTATCCCGGAAATGGTGAGCGTGACGATGGCCGCAGCTGAAGACCAGCCGATGGACACTCCGCCTTCGAGGAGGACGGCAACGAGAAGCATCGTGGCTCCTAGCAGTAGGAACGCACCAGTGATGTCCAGGCGCGCGAGCGAGGGCCGTGAGAGTCGCTGTCCCCAGGAGGGCGCCTGGTAATCGGGATTACTTTGATGAGGGAAGTTTGCGGGAAGGGTGATGAGGAGCAGCACTACCGTCACCAAGCCCGCAGGAACACTGTGAGGAGGAGAGGGTCAGTCGGCACCCTTTACGATCGATTAAGCGGTGCATATTAACGTACTTGAAAAGGAAGACCCATCGCCACTGCGAGTTCTGGCTCGCTCCGCCACCGATCAGCGGGCCGACGAGGCTCCCGAATGCTGTCGCGGCGGCAAGCTGCGCGGCCTGCATGGGGTACTGCTCCTTGGGCACCATCTCGTATGCCACTATCAGCGCGAGCGACGAGCAACCGGCCGCACCGATGCCTTGGAAGACGCGGCAAATGATGCTGGCAAGTGTCCGATCAGAAGATGTCATCATCGCCGTGGAGGCTCGACGTATATAGACACTCACAGCTGGGTCATGGATTGCGCTGCAGCGCAACCGCCTGAGAAAACGACGAAGATGGTGACGGTGGCGGTCGTTACCGGTTTACGGCCGAGAATGTCGCTGAGTTTGGCCCAGAGGATGATCATGCCTAGAGTAGGGATACGGTCAGCTTTGAGCAACGGTCTGTTGGTGGGGTGTGGTGACTTGCTGGTGTATGTGATCAGGTAGCCGGTGACTACCCAGCCCGTCTGTTGGAACCCGTGCAGCTCGTCGCCGATGGAGACGAGGGAGGTTCCGACGACCGAGACTTCGATGTTGACGAGGAACATGCAGAGCGCGACGCTGTATGTACTTTCAGTCACTCGTTGTTCTCTCAAGCGCTAATGGTGGACCAACCTCAAAGTAAGAATATACTGTCTACATCCCTTGATGTAGTGGTAGTCGTCGGAGTCGTAGTTCATGTCGACTTTGGTCGTATCCTTGGGGATTTCTTGCGACATGGCGATGGCTGGTTTGAGGGTATCGTCCTTGGTGGGGGAAATCATGATTCTTGGGAGTCTTGGTCAAGGAAGAGGCCGAGTGAGGAGTGTAGAGAAGGTGGGGTGCGAACAGTGTTTGATACTCATTGCAATACTTTGGCCTTTATGGATTATAAGGACTCGAAAGTTCTCTTGTTGCCAGGTATATTCCACATGTAGCCTCATCCAAAAATAGCCGTGGGGGGTGCGTGGTACTCAGGTCAGCGAGGGTCGCACAAGTAGGTGGCCATAAAGAAAATGGTACAGCCTCATCCAGAAATACCTACGGCGGATCTGGGGTACTCAGGTCAAAAAAAGTAAAAGAACACAACAGTAGATATGTAAGTAAAGACAAGTGGATTCCGTGCATAGCCTCATCCAGAAATAGCTGTGTGGGATACGCGGTACTCGGGTTAACAAAGGTCGCACGGCAGGCAGGCAGATAGTACAAGGTGCTGGCCACTAACGGAACGCGGCCGTTTCGATCGATTACGTTGCGTGCCACCATAAATGCAAGGTGATACGCTATACCTTACGACGAAAGGGTGAGGTCTGCTCAGTTCTGGATGTGGCTGTGCTGGACGTTTTTGCGTGGAACCGCATCCCAAGGCTTGAATCCCAGCTGGCCTGCTAAGTCCCCTGGATCCTCTACGGCTACGAGGCTGGACCTGCCCTCCACCCGAGGGTACCGCAGGGAAGAGAGTCTGAATTCAAAATTGTGCCCGATGTTACGCCATTACTGCGATACGCTTTGGGCCGCTGTAGACCCGTGGTTGAGGTAGTACTGAAGGATTTTAACAGGATGCAATAGGGTCTTTTAGATGTGCTGCAGCTTCGAGATACAGATTCTTCCAATTATAACTGCCCCCTTGCCTCTTTGGCTATATTCGTTTATTGTGCTCAACGGGAAAGACAAATAGACTGCGGGAAATTCTTGCCATGGACGTCAATTATGAGCCGTTGGTTTGTGTTGTCTGAGTCTTCGATTGGATTTCATCAAGGGAAGAGAAAAGGTGAAGACGTGAGAAATAACGGTATAAAAATGCTTAAACTCGACTACTTCACTGAACAGTGTGCCACTTCATGAACTCTCTCCAGTCTTCGCTACGTTTTGCAACCGAAATCGACGCGGCCTATCGCCGTCTTGCTCTACATCATCGAGGCGGACATAGACTTCCTCCGCTATCATTCCCATCTCACGAACATCGAGGACCTGTTCCATCTCCCTTGACGTTCGAATGTCCGCATCGAGCCCGTGAAATAACGTAGCAGCGATACTGCTTTTCCACACCATCCCTGGTGGAGAGTGAAATTTTAGGACGCAGAGGGAAAAGAATGTCGTCATGGCCGCCGTGACGCACGGTAAGGTTAGCCAGGCGTATTGAACGTTGAAGACGGTCTTGATACCATACTGGATCCCCACTACTGTGTCTTTGCATACGGCGTAGCGTAATCGGTGGGTCATCGCATCGGCGAGTTTGGGGAAGTAACCCTGCAGATCCCATAAGTCTTTGTTGCTGATCGTAAAGTCCAGCACAGGGTAAGGGAATGTGGCGCTGAGGTTGGTGTCGAAGGCATACCCAATGTAATCAGGGTTGAAAGTAGACCCATCAAGGGTAAAACTTGTCGAGCTCTCGAGACCGAGATCGTTCCAGAAAGTCTCGGGAGGAGTGAGCACAACTCCTGTTACGCTGTCCCCCTTGGCATCTCTGTCGTACCAGGACTTTGTTACGTTTTGATCCAGGACATTGTTCGAAACAGCTGAGTTATATGTCTGAATGCACCAATAGAATATAACTTCCCAAGCAATGTAGTTATCCGGCGTCTCTGGCTCACCCCATGACTCCGTCATATTCAAGGCAAACAGAGAGATATTAGCTATAAGAGAGCCTCCCCAGCTTTCATAATCCTCAGTCTCCAGGCTAGCGGATACTGCTAGGGGAGTGCTGTACATTTGACTCCCCACAATCACACCAAGGCCGTTCGGAAGGACATATCCATTGTTCCCGGTTTTTGTGACAGCAGCAGTGATATTGGTGACATTGCTGCAGATAGAGATAGAGGAGTATGATGGCCAGGTGCAGTTATCTGTACCACAGTCCTTGCTGAGGTGTTGCAGAGCTTGATTTTGTATCGCTGGCACTGAATCGGCTTCGCCTGAGAACACTGTAGCGATAAATTGACTGTTGAGCTCACTTTGGGCATCAACAGATGATTTTGTTGTGAGAAAACGTGGCAGCGTCGCAGTTCCGTCTAGGGATCTGAGGACTAACGAGTTCTGGGTAAGTGGTCCGAAAGCGAGTGAAGCAAGGCCAATGGCCAAGGCCAAACAGCTTAATGGCCTGGTAGAGCATCGTCAATGGCGGGATAGACGGTGCAACAGCATTGCGTACTCACCCTCCGCGTCTTCTCCAAAGCAGAGCGATGCCTCCTGTGACAATGTCCCGGCTAGCATTATCAAGGAATGTCATTTCAGACAGCGGTCGAGGCTGTAGCCGCAAGCGATTCCACATTATCTGACTGAGCCCCGAGGCGAGTGGAACAACCATTGCTCCATTGATGGCCGTGGTCAAGACTGAGATGGTTGACGGAAGGTTTAAGTTGAACGGAAGGGACATCGACGCTTCCGCCTTGTCAAATGCCACGAGAAGAGCAACGATCGCGGCCATGCCACCAACGCTGAGGCAACATGCCAGGAATTCCCAAATCCATGGCCAGTTCCAGATAGTCTTCAGCACATAAAGCAGTGAAATACGCGCCTCGACGATCCACTTTCGAGGCTGGATGGGGGCGGTCGATTCATCCGTAGAATGGTCAGTAAGGCTGAGCAGCTCATGGCGGCTCGAGTGCGGAGATGTGCGACTCATGGGTGAAAGAAGGAACGTTCTGGTGTTCTCAGAAAAGCAGAAATTGCTGAAGAGTTTCCAGTGCTTGAGAATGTAACAAGAAGAGGCTAAGCGCGTAGTCGTAGAGCGAGGGAGTGAGCGGTCACGGTCTTAAATGGCTTCAGACCCCTGCTCATACACTGACGTACGTGTGAACGCATCCACTTTCAGCAGCTAAGAATAGTACTGCTACTCGATGACGCGTATTGGTTAGTCTTTCAACGGCCTGCAGCAAAGCTGAAAGCAAGGCTGAGGAGACCGGGGTTTCGAATTTCCCATTCTGCAAACAAGGCACGTCCATGCGTTGCCGAGGCTGAAATTTTGTAAGTCTAATGCGGTAGCGCATATCCGTTACTTAAATCGACCCAGAGACCCTCGATATCCATGGAGACTGCGTGGAGGGGCACAGCGAAATGCTTTTGTAAACCATTTTGCTTCTTGTGCAACAGAGGCTTGCTGACGCGGGCGAAATTCTGGACCGCTGCTTATCTTATGAACAAGACGCTTCGCATGGGTTCTCAATTACTAAGGATTCTACACCAGTCAATGCTAGGCCAAGCCAATTAGCGTAGTAATATTTTCTTACCCACCAGTACCGACATGTATGTAGTGCAGGTTACACAAAGGTTTCGACGAAGAGATAATGCATGCGGATTGACACCAAGCATGATATGCGTCCACGTCCACAGAGTTTCTCCCATTTATGTTCCCGTACAGATCATGAGCTGAGCCACTGTAACGATGAAGTAGGCAGAACCCGTTTTACCATGTTGGGTCAGGGCGTAGGCAAGCCAGCCAGTGTTACACAACAAAGAAACCACTCCGCACTGACCGGCGGCCTGCAGCATTCTCCTTTCGGGTACCACGGTCATTCGCGCGTTGCATCTCAACCCATATTTTTCACAACGCACAGTATTGGACCAATTCAAACACAAGCAGCAGCAAAATTCTTCTTGTCTACCCACAACCACTCATCTCCTACAAACGTTAATCCTCTCACCCATGACACTACTAATCCGCACCTCTTCCCGTACCTCCCTCCCTCCCTCCCAAGTATAACTCCCTCTTCCCTATATGCATCCCTCAAAATCCACCAAACAACCCCACCCCAACCCCCTCCAACATCCCCTCCAACGCCCGCACAACCTCCGCATCCCCCTCGTCCCCCCTCCCCGCCACCCCCACCGCCCTCACAACAAGCGGAAACAGCCTCTGCAGATGCCTCTTCCCCTCGGCGCCGTCCACGCCCTCACTGCTCGGAATGGCGTCGGGCTCGCACTCCAGCGCCGTCGACTCCCTCAGCGCGAAGAGCAGCTCCTCCCGCTGGCTGTGCGGCTGCGGCATGCGGCCCCGCAGCGGGCGGTCGGCGATGTACGCCTTGATGGGCAGCGCGACGCGCAGGATGAGGAAGGGTGCGGCGGCGCGGGCGAGGGCGATGCGTTGGCCGTGCCGCGAGATCTCTTCTTCTTTTTCCGAGGACGACGAGGACGAAGGGGTGCGGCGCACCAGAGAGAGGAGCTCGCGCAGGCAAAAGTACGACATGCGAGCGCGCGGCGTGGCCGGCGGGTCGCGCGTGCGACCATGGCGCAGCGTGTAGAGCGAGGCGAGCGGCGGCGAGGTCGCAAAGTCCGGTGGGAGCTCCTCGACTGATGGCGGGTGTATGAGCGAGTTGTGGAAGAGGGTCGACGTGTAGGCGCGGCGGGTGGCGTCGGGGATGTACGAGGCGCCCAGGCCGGGGGTGATGATGTCGCGGAGCGTCGTCAGCGACTTGATGTCGAAGGCTTCGTCTTCGAGGATCACGGCGGGCGAGGGCGCTGCGGCAGGGTCGGCATGGGCGATGCCGCTGACGATGGCTACGATCTCTTGCCAGATAGGAACCATTTGTTCGTGGTTGATGGAGAGACTCTGCGCGTTGGCGAGGATGGGACCCAGGATATTTAGGGATGTTGTGGTGGATTTCTGCCATATGCTCGGGGCTTTGCCTTGGACCTTCCACTCATACTTTAGGCGGATTGGGATTACGAGACTTTGCAAGGCAGCAAGCAGCGCGCTGTTGGCGTAGAGCTCCGTACCCTTGATGTGATCCGTTACGAGCTTTTGGATGAGGTCCATGGACGCCTTGCTGATAGCGACAAAGGTGTTACCATCCTTTGTCCCAATTGGTGGAGGCCTCCCAAAAGGCAAAGCAATGAAGTCGGCTAGGAGCCTCACAACGATTGTTGGTGCACCTTCAAAGTCTGTCTTGATGACCTTGATACCCTCAAGAACTGCTTTTTGTAATGGAGTTAAGATGTCCCTGTCCGATGTGTATGTGTCCTTCTCTTCGGTAACAACACAGGTCTGAAGGTTCGATGCAACCTTGGAAAGTGCATCTGTGTCCATCTCCTTACCAATGAGGCGGTAGAACTCTCGAAAGCAACGCACGTAGGCTAGATAGGCTTCGTGATTGCTGACATTGGATGGGTAATTTTCTTGACGGCTGGGCGACCCTTCAAGCCAGATTTTGGACGCTTTCTGGACTGCGCCTTCGTCAATAGCCTTTGCGGACTCGAGCTTGCTCAGCAGGCCAGAGATGGCATCGTAAGTGACCGCATTGACGGCCTGTGACCCACAAGATAGATACTGCTGAAAGTAATCCAACATGGACTCCCAAAGTGATGAGAAACGAGGCGCACCGAGAATACTTTCCGGGTAGGCACTGAACAGCTTGACAAGTCCGTTGAGGATGATGTGACTTGTCTCCACCCAAGTATGAGCCTCTTCAGGGTCTGCGTTGGTAGAGCGGAAGGCGAGATGCTGTTTGATATCGAAGTCCAGCAGCCGGAACATAATCACCCGGAGACAAAGGTTCCATGATGCAGGCGAGAGTTGGTCTCCATAGTTGTCGAAAATACGGAGAAGGGTATGAAGGGTCCCGTTTCTGACATCTCCTCTGCGGTCATGTGCAATGGTAGCAATGCGTTCCAGCAGATGCAGCCACATTGCTGGAATTGACTGAGTTTTTACGCCTTCCTGGATTTGCTCTTCCGGATTCTCTACATCGATGGATTTAGTTGCAAGCTCTTCCATGGCTGTTGCGTCTGCGCGTCCATGGAGATAGTCTGAAACATTCCAAAAGAAGGTAATGGTCTAATGAAGAAGTTAGCACACCTCCTTCGGATTTGGAAAAGCTAGACTTGCAGTCAGGGAAATATTAAGGTCCTCCCCTTGATCGCAGAAGAAGTACAGCAAGTCCAGGAGCAAGAAGATGGCATCATCAGGGATGGAAGTCAGGAAGTCGGAGCAGACCAGTTGTACAGAACTGAAAGCCAGCCTTCCCAGGTTTGTTGCTATCATCTCCGATGACCTGGGGGTGCCGGTAAAGTTTGTAGAGTCCCCATTCGACTTTCCATCCTGTATATTAGTACCGAATCCAACAAAGACGCTCCGCGTAAGCAGGAAAACAAGATTCCAGCCCACTTGAAGAGAGTCGCCGCACTGTTCCAGGATGCTCTTGAGCGCGTCAAGGACAACCACATGGACTTCAATGTCGGTCTCATCAAGCTCATCTTCAGGACCGTTGGCGCCTTCGTAGAGAGAGTCGACCACCACTTGGAGCGCTGAAAGAACCCTGGCATGGATCTCGTTCTTCAGTGGTTGGTCTTCCGCCTGAGTTTCCTTGGCAACATCCTGAACCAGACCGCTAAGCACGTCTATTGCAAGAAGGCGTACGGAACTGGTGACACCTGGATTGCTCGCAACAGACACCAGTGCCTTTATTAGCGACGACCAACCGCTGACGTCTGGGTCAAAACTGATGAGTCGGTTAGCATTGAGCGTGCCGAGATCGCCAAGTTTCCTCAGTGAGAAGACATAATCCTGAACATGCAGCTCAGTCTTGATGCTGATCCCAAAGTTGCTCAGCTTCCTTTCCCCAAGGTTCGGTGTTGATGCTCCTTGATTCGCGCCTGCACGATTGGGCTTGCCTTCAAGCAGCGTGCATAATGATGTCAGCACTTGAACGAAGGACTCATTCGGAAAATCCACAGTGCTCTCAAACAGCCGTGATGCTGCAGATTGAACAGCAGCGACCTCCGGACCCATAATCTGAGCTATGGCAACTCCATCGTAGCGATTTCCTCTGCGGTCTCGGCCGCTACTTGTTGAGTTGGCTGCTGCCATGATCATGTCTGCCTGCTGCAAGGTCTCGAACACAATTGACCATGCCGATTCGAGGGTCGGTCCAAGCGCAATCGCCAAATTCAGCAGTGCTCTCAGACAAAGCAGATTCCGCGTGCTGAGAGTTGGCGGCCCCGATTCCATTGACACTCGCCTGCTCTTATCGGATCCCTGATTGACGAGACTATCCACACTCAGCAATCCACCCTTATTGTTGTACATTGTTGGCGTCTCGGCGCCTGGAGTCTTAGGGTTAGAGACCGTCGCCGTGAAGATTGTCGGTGGCACGGCTGCTTTCCCGAGTGTTGTAAGGAATGCATCCCGAGGTGTGGAGAGACGCAAAAGTCCAGCAATCTGGGTGAACTTTTGGATTGACCGTACTAAGTCATGGTAGTAGTCGTTGTCAAGGGCAGCATTAAGAAAAGTCGAGCATGTAGCAAGCACGGCTGGCCAACATTCATTGATGGCCTCAGCAGTCATTTTGATGGCTTCCTCAGCTGGATTGTTCTTCAGCTCTAATGGATTAACAGGGACTGTTCGTCGTCTGAATGACTGCGACCTAGCCATCCTGCTTTTCGGTTTCTCCTCGATAGGCGTGCTAGGAGGTTCTTGATTTGCGGCTGCATCACCTTTTGCTTTCTTCTTGCGGCCTTCCTTGTGCACGGTCAGAGGAAGGATGAATTTGGCGAGACTCTCGGAGAAATTATTGATACAGCTCAAGACCAGGCTGTAAATGTAAGTCTCGGGTAAAGCGGGAGGTTCCTGCTTGTCCAGGTGATCCATACATGGGATACGCATGGTGCTCCATTGTGTACTGATCCCCGGAACGCTCGACGTGCTTGGTGCTCCGCCGATAATTCCGACAGCTCCAGCTTCGAGCGCAACCTGAGCGTCGGGCAAGACCTCTTCTTCAGGAGGTGCATTTACTGGAGCGGTGGAGTGCTGACCAAGCCCAATGACGGTGGGCTTCTCGGTAGAGAGACGGACGAAGACAGCGAGGTTGTCTCGGATTACTGGCTTCTTGCCCTCTTGGGAATCGTACTGGGCGTAAATCTGGATGATAAGATTGGGGTCCGAGTAGACATTTCGGAATACCTCCATGCACATGGCGCGCTTCCATGGGGCTGCGGCATCGGGATCAAGCATATGATTTAACAGGCCCAATGCCATTTCGCATTCCGAGGGCACTATGGCCAGATGTTGTCTGATGATCAGGTTGAAGATTCGCATGATCCGAAGAGTAATTGAAAAGCTCAGTCGTTCGGAAAGACTCTTGATGACGAGCGGCATGATGTGTGTACGGAGAATGAATGCTTGCTCGGCATGAGATAGGAAGAGGCTACCATGATTGCTCAAGACTGCTTCGACCAGCTCGAGCCCAGAAGCTTGTGAAATTGCCGAGAAGCGAATTGACTGTGGCTTGCTGCCTTCAATCAAGAGGCAGATATCGCGGAAGACCTGTAGGGTGTTGGAAAACGAGCGAGCGTGTCATAGAGTGACGGCGTACCTTATAAGCATCATTGGCGGAAGGTCGCACAGAGATATTGCCCTCATCTCCGCGGACCTCTGTCACCGTGGGGATTTGCAATTGTTTCTCTGGAATGGCCACGTCAGCAATGTCGTGGTTCGAGGGCGGGTCATCATACCGTCTTCAACGACGACTTTTTCGAAGGTCGAAATGACTAGCTGCTGCAAGGTCGCGGCAGCAGTGGCACTTGCGACGGGATTTTTGGCAGTTTGCAAAGTCGAGCACACCTGCAGCACACTCGACAAAAGCTCGCCGCGGACCTCGTCGGAGTAGTTCTGGATGAGCGAAGGCAGTGCTTGCAGGATCTTGAGCTGGATGTCCAGACCTGGAGCATCATTAGTACCGGGCTTGGCGGTGGACATCAAAGTAGTTACTCAATTGGCTAGAGTCGCGGAAGCCGTCGAGCACCTCTTTTAGTCTGCCGCGGGGCACAGCGCGCATGACAATGAGGCGCTGCAGGCACACCACGGCGGACCCAGCGAATTTGGCATTCTGCGTCTGGCAGGCCTTGACGAAGGGGTCGATGAAGGCGGTGCGGCGGCTCAGGTCTCTTCCAGCATCAGTCAGGCAGGCACAATTACACACGCCAGACAGTACCAACCGGCAGCTAGCTGGGTCTCCGAGGTGGAGGGCAGCGCCCGCAGTTCCTGCAGCGATTTGTCGGCCGCCTGCGGAAAGAAGCTCGAGTCAGCCGGGAATGCACAGCGGCCAGGTTGCAGCCTTGGGAGGAGTGCAAACGCACATTGCGCAGGTCGGGGTTTTTCCTCTTGGACTCGTTGACGAGATTGGCCAGCTCGCCGGACAGGATCTGGGCGGTCATGGCCTCGTTTGGCAGACTGGCGGCATTTGGAGGTTGTGAGGTGTGCTTGCGTGGCTTCAGTTGTGCTGCGACACGTGAAGCACTGGCGCCGGCGAGAGGGCGCCAAGCCAGACCCCTGCCCGCCCACGCTGCCCGCCCGCCCCAAGTGGGCTGTTGCTCGCTCTCCCAAACAGCACCATCACCGCCCGTCCACCAGCCCTGCCCCACGCTGCCTCTGCCCACTGATCGTTGCGCCCATCCCCGCATCCCCTGTCCCCACGCCGCTCGCCCTCCCGCCTCTACCGACCGCTCCTCCGCCTCCCAAACTCCCGCCTGACCCCGCCGCACACCATGGGCGCCAAAGTGCCGCGCAACTTCCGCCTGCTGGAAGAGCTGGAGAAGGGCGAGAAGGGCCTCGGTGCTGAGGCCTGCTCCTACGGTCTGGAGAATGGCGACGACCTGCTCATGTCCAACTGGAACGGCACCATTCTTGGCCCTCCCCACGTGCGTCCCTCCGCCTCCGCAGCCCTGCTTTCCGGTGCTTGCCCAAGCTAAGACGTGATCCACAGAGCGTGCACGAGAACCGCATATACAGTGTCAAGATCCACTGCGGAGAGCAGTACCCAGACGTCCCGCCCGAGGTGACCTTTGTGTCCAAGATCAACGTGCCCTGCGTGAACCAGAGCGACGGCAAGGTACGGGCGCACCATACTTTGGGGAGAGGAGCAACAGATTGGCTAAAGGAAGGATGATTGCAGGTCGACCCCTCCAAGCTCCCTTGCTTGATGCAGTGGAAGCGGGACTTCACCATGGAAACAATTCTCATCGAGCTGAGGAGGTAAGAGGAACCGGATCCCCGTTGTATCGAGCGCTTACTAAGAACGATGCGTCAGGTACATGGCTCTGCCGCAGCACAAGAAGCTGCCCCAGCCCCCGGAGGGCTCCAGCTACTAGACGGCTGCTACAACAACATGATCCGAAACGATGCGCAGCTCAGGCATCCTTGTGTTGGAACGGCGCTTTACATTTGGAAGGGATGCAGCCTCCGGTTCGGTGCGGCCACTGGAACTCTTCAATGTCTTTTCATGAACGAACCCACTGCATGGGCGTGGAGTTTTGGGGCTTGACGGAGAATGTGTAACGAGATAAGGTGGAATTCAATTACATTACAGTATATGGCTTTCGGCGCTCGAACTAGGCTTGGGTGCTTGTCAATCAAATAATTGACCACCACTGATTCCTGACTGAGTCTGTATTGCTCACCTTCCACAGCGATGCGAATTCTCTCCGAAGGATGCAACAGATTTTGTTTTCACTGGGGGCCGCAACACATATGACCTCATAGCCACGTGACCGCGCGATTTCCGGCCGGACCAAAACCTCCGACCTCTACCTACGAACCCAAGTCCAAGGCACACATGGCCAGACCAACACATGCATGCCGGCCTTTGTGGTTCCCGCGCGCTCCGGAGCACATCGCATAGCTGGTAAGCGTGTTCATCTCTCCCAGTCCCTTAAATATTATTTTTCATTCCTCACGCCAAAAAAAAAAAAAAATACTAACACGGATACCCAGCGATCGCGCTCTACCGCGCCCTCCTCACGCAATGCTCGCTGGCGGCCACGCCCTCGCTCCCGCTGGCTGACGACCAGCGCGCCGCGCTGCGCAACGTCATCCGCAACAAGTTCCGGCGCAACCGCCACGTGCACTCGGCGCGCCACCTCAAGCTGAGCTTCACCGCCGGCTACGAGCTGCTCGACACGCTGGACAAAACATCCACCACCACCACCACCACCACCACCACAAACGCCGACAACGCCGGCGCCAATGCCAACGCAACAGCCTCAGCAACAACAACAGCCCTCCTAACCCACCTCCTCGCCACCGCCCCCGCGCACCTCACCCGCTCCCCCGACACCCCCCGCCGCAGCGGACCCACCCGCCTCTCCCCCTCCCCCGAAGCCTGCTTGCCGCGCGCCGCGCGCGTGCTCGCGACGCGCCCCCGCCCGGCCAGCGCCCTCGGCGGCACCGGCGTGCGCCGCGTGCCGCAGCTCGTCTCGGCCAACCTGTTCCCCATGCTGCGCCTGGGCCGGCCGCAGCCGCGCAGCCTGTCGCGCGTGCTGACGGACAAGATCAAGCAGCGCCAGCGCCGGCTGGACCTGCGCAAGGAGGCCCAGGAGTATCGCGCCGTGCTGGCGAGGGGTGAGGATGTGTGGGATAGGTTGGTTGGGGTGGCGAGGGAGGAGGGAGAGGAGAATGGAGAGGTTGAGGGAGGGGAGGAGGGGGAGGAGGCGTTGTGGGAGGATGAGCCGACGAGGATGGTGAGGATTATTTCGGCACAGCTGGGGGCGCAGAAGAGGGAGATGGAGGCGTTGGTTGAGCGCATGCAGGGGATTGTGGATAAGGAGGCGGCATTGGCTGGGGTGGAGAGGGAGGAGAGGAGGAAGAGGAGGGAGGTGGCGAGGATGGGGAAGAAGAGGGCGGAGGACGTAGAGAAGATTTCTGGGAAGAAGGGAAGGGGCGGCGGTGGTGGTTCGGTGGGTCGTAGGGCCGGGAGGAAGCCGGTTTGAGGAAGTGGGGGTTGTGGAAATGGATGTGGTGTCGAATGAATGCATCGTGTGTCACAAGCCATATTGTGCCCAAGCTAATGCCAAAACTAACTTTTCCCTCCCCGAATCATCCCAGATACGCATGACCCGTGGATTGTAAACCAAATCTGTCTTTTGTGCTCGCCGGGCCTTCCTCCAATCGCAACCGCACAAGTCCCAATGAATTCCATGTAGTTTTTCCCAGCCAGGTGGAAATAGAGTAATCGCCATGATGGTCGATCTTTGCAGTTCCATGGCCGATTCATTTCTTCTATTGGAAGATCATTTGGATGTTTGCTGAACATCTCCGGGGAGTTGGCTTCTTCGTAGGTCTGGAAATTCCGACCGGCCGTGATAGAGTTGTAGCTAGGTCGACTCAGGCATTCTGTTCCTTGGCCCTCGTGTCCTTTGATTCTTCGTAGAATTCCCAACGCTTAGGCTTGTACCCTGTGAGCTTATCGTAATCACTGCAGTCGATGCAAACCTCGGCTGTGACCATGGCTACGTCCCGGAAAAACTCCAATGGTGCCTCTCTTGCATCTGCGTTGTCTTCTGGGCCAAACCAAGATGGTAGCGCACAGTACGCCCAGAATTTCACGTACAGGCGGTGATATAGATCGGAAGATGGAAGAGCACTGTATAGTGTTTCCGCGTGGTTAGCTCTTACATGCCAGCCATCAGGGTCCCTTTCGTCATCGAAGGACTGGAATGCGATATCCACGCAGGCTTCTTTGAACTTCCGATCGAGCAGCTTGTCGCCGAGCAGATAAACCCCAAGGAACAATTCCCAGTCAATTTTCTGGTAGTCGTTCTTCTCATCCTCATGCTTCAAGAACAATTGGTCAGAGTAGAGCCACTGGACATAGACGTCGAAGCATTCCGGGGTGTCCTCTGGTAACTCGACACGGCGCTCGCGCGCCTCCTTCCAGTTGCCGTGACAGGTCTTACAGAAGAACGGCGAAGAGGAGCAGAGGGGTCCTTGTGGATGTCGTACTTTTGCTGGTTTTTGCCGACGACGACTTCGATAATTCCGCTCTTGAAGGTGGTGGAAGTGAGAGCAGACCGCTTCTTCACGTCGTTTGCCGGAGCCTTCTTCGCAGTGGGGCAGCTGCTGCAAACAAACCAGAGTGAGCCGTGGTGTTCGTGAAGTTGTTGCGAGGTTGTAGACTTACTCTTCCGTCATGGCTTCGATGGCGAGCGGACCAGCGCCGGGTTGCCGGTGGTGAAGAGGAGGAGAAGAGGATCAACAGAGAGCGAAAGAAAGAGGCGTATATATACCAGGTAAGCACGCTTAGATGCGGAGAGGGAAGGAGCCAACGCGCGCTTGCCCTGATTGGGCGTCGCATCCGCTCTCACTTTGAAGCTTCTGCGCTCCACGCACGACGCTACATCCTTTTCTCGTGGGTAGCGCAATCCAGTGTGTAGACGCGTTTGCACGCGTTCAACGCTCGCATTCACGTACGGACTTTGGATTCGACTACCAACGTAGGCGTCGTGCAATATCTCCGCGGTGCCAGATGCGAGCGGATTCCATTCTTTTGTCATCCGCTGTGCCACTCACAAACGCAGTCTGAGAAGGCTTCAATTTGGATGCGAGCTTGCTGAGATATGTGTAGCCAACCCTTCCGATGCTCATAAAGTTTATGTGAGAAGAACAAACGTCAAACAAACATAGCTCACCCTCAGGCCAAGCATGTACACCCAGGCCCATTCTTGGCACTGTCCACCGCGGCTCTCCAATATTAACTGCACGTGCGCATCCACCAGGTAGGTGAGATGCGCCGCACCCATCAATACGAAAATAGTACATCATCTCATCCGAGAGATCGTCGACGGAAACCAGCGGGCTGTAAAAGCACACGTTCGTACATGCAAGTCCTATGACGGCGGACCGTCTCAGGGCCCGCAATCCAAGTATCCCGTTTGTGATTGAGGCCAGAAGGCGGAAATGAGGAGCAATATGATTTCTCAGTTGAGAGACCTTGGGATATAGTTTAGTAAGTGACTTGTAGTTTGAACGGTAACGGAGCGTTGGGCTGACCAATCTTCACCAATGCGACCTGAAAGACCTTGCTTGATTCAGGACAGAGCGCGCAACCATCGTCGGTTCTGTGGCACAGACAAGTCTAGAGCATGACGATATGGCTCCATCACTAGCGATTGGCAAAAGTGGAAAGTACGGGTTGGCTACCCGACCTCGCCGTTCCAGATGTCAAGTACAAGAAATCACCTAAGTACTTCTTTCGCTAGGCCCACGGTATGCTTGAAGACAGCGGCATCTTCTTCCAACAAATCACTGTCTGACAGCCCGAAGATATCAGCTGGGGTCACTTCATGAACAAGCATCTTTCTGGGCGCCAGTGCTTCTAATCTTTTGGCTTTTTTGTCAATCGCCTTGAGAGTGCTGGCCTCGAGGCCAAATACATCGACGCGCCTAGTTTCCGCTACTCGGCAACTCTCTAGCACTGGTACTCGCGTTAAACGCACTTATCCCGCTTACTTGTAGATGATTCACGAAATGAACCTGAAGTACCTCCAAAAATGGGAGAGATCAATCACGGCACAGAAATCACACTCTCACACGTTCGCACTCATTTGTCCGTTTCCTTTGGGACGATTGATTCTTCACAACCGTAATCTGACTATCCAACGGTCTCCCAGCTGTAGTAGACTACTTGTTCGGCTTGTTGGAGCACTTTGGCGAGCCTTCAGCATGCTCGTGGTACTGGCATGCATCTATGATCCAGGGAAATTTCTCCTTCCGTACGGTCCTCTTGTCTTTGATCTCTGTCTGCCTCCTTGATAGCTCACTAAAGAACTCAAGTGGAGCTTCATCAATGCCAGGGGCTCCCCCATCATACCACTCAACGCAGCTGGCCCACGCCCAGAAATCGACGTAAAGCCGACGGAGGCCCGAGGATGCCGGTAGGTTCTGGTATACTGCCTTCGCGAGATAGGTGGGATAGATTTGGTTCGTGACCACGGAACGGATCAGATGATCTATGACAGCGTTTTTGAAGGCAGTATCCAGAATCTTGTCCCCAAACTTGTAGGACTCGTACATTGCAAAGTGTTGGGGTGCGTCTTTGCCAGCTGTAATCTCAATGGTTTTGAGGTAAAGCCACTGGAGGTAGACCTCAAAAATTTCGGGGTCATCCTCAGGCAGTTCAATCCAGTCTTCCAAGGATTCCTTGCAAGACCCCTTGCAGGCATTCCGAAAGAATGGAGAGGAAGCACCAAGGACGTCTTTGTGAACTTGGAAGGGTTCCTGACGGTCTCCAACTCGGATTTGGATAATCTTGGTGAGAAGTCTGTCCAATCATGTCAGTCTCTCAAGAGGACGACAATGTGTGTGGGAAGAGGCTCACCCAGAGACTTGATTTGATTTCTTCCAGGCTTTGCTGTCAGACGCTTTGTCGGGCGGTTTCTTGGACGTAGGCTCCTCTGCCTTGATCGGCATTCTGTAGCAGTATCAGCGTCACCTTTAAGCAGAGCGGCAAAGTCGCAAAATACACTGGAGCCATCTTGGAAGATGGCCGGTGGTGGCATCCGTGTGCCGCGAAGGTGTCTTGAAGCTGATGCGGACCGGTGGTGAGGAGAAGAAAAGGTCAGTAGCAGGACAGGTGAGGGTAGGTTTATATAACCTCGTGGAAATACTGCCCGCTGAAGCTCCGGTGCCTTCCCAGACGAGCGCCAATGACGTAACTATGCTTTCTTGTCTCACCTGAATGTTGAGGTTGGTAATCATTGTCAGATAAGTATCGCTACGGGAGAGTAAGTGAGGTCATATCTGAATATTCACGTTACTTTCATGATTCCAAGCATCTGTGATACGTATATATCGTTCGATAAAGGAGCTATGGGGGCAGATACACCTCGACCATACTGCTTCTACCTCCAGAAATCTCGAAATTTCCGCTGTAAGCCCGAATGAGCGTCCCACATTCTCGCCATCAGTATAGAGATCCGAAGGAAAAGCAAACCACGCCAACCACAAACACCCTTTAAGATCCCTCAGGCTCCCGCTTGACCAGGACACTGATACCATTATTGTCCTGGAAAAACGCCTGCCCCTGCTTGTCTCTTCCATCATTAGGCGCTTCCTCCTCCACTTCATAGTACTGCGTGCGATCCGCCACCCACGGCGCCCTCATCCTCGCATCATACACCTTCTTGCCCAACTGAGTCTTCTTCTTCACGACATCCAGCCAGAACGCTCCGGGCGCCGCATTCGGATCGTCCCTCTCCTCCAAATCCTCGAACCAGCTCTCATCCGAGTTCCAGCACCACACATCGACATACAGCCGCGCAAACGCGTTGCCCACCGGCAGCGTCTCGTAGATCCACTTGGCAAAGTGCGTCGGGCAATTGCCCTCCTTCATCAACATGTCCACGTACGTATCCACCACCGCGTTCTTGAACGTCACGTCGCGCAGCCTCTCGCCCAGGCAGTACAGGTGGAAGAGATGTTCGGCGCCCGGCTGGTCCAGCAGCCCCGACCCGTCGGCCCGCGGGACCGTCTCGTGCGCGCGCAGGTTGTGCAGGACCGCCAGCCCGTGGTCGCCGTAGATCCACTCCGCGTAGACCTCGAAGAGTGCGGGGTTCTCGTCCGGTAGTGTGATGACAAACTCGTCGCGGTAGCGGGCGAAGAGGCGGGAGGTGGCGGTGAGTAGGTCGCGGT
Source organism: Diplodia sapinea (assembly GCA_023087385.1). Lineage (NCBI taxonomy): Eukaryota > Fungi > Ascomycota > Dothideomycetes > Botryosphaeriales > Botryosphaeriaceae > Diplodia > Diplodia sapinea. Next base: position 21,304 of record JAJMYO010000195.1, read on the forward strand.
GTAGGATGAACGGCTCCGTGATGCTGCCGATGTAGACGTTCATGATGGCGCTGCGGAAGCTGCGGGTAGGGCGAGCGCGCCCAAGTGTTAGTGTTGGTTATTGTATAGGGTGGTTGATTGGGGAGGTGGACGGCACGCGCGTGACGTACTTGATGCTGGAACGCGTGAGTTTCTGCTCCGTAGGCGCGCTGGACTGTGGCGTGGCCATTGCTGCTGGCTGGCGCTGAGACAAGCGGCTTCCGATTGTCACACTTCCCGAGTCGTTGGCAAGTGAAGTTCCCACAGTATCGTTCGTGTGGTGGACCGATGCGAATCTGGAACGCGGCGTCCGGTGAAGTATGTCGGCGCAGGAAACGACACTGCGACGGCGGAGTTTGCTATAGAAGAGTTTAAGAAGAAAACGGGCGGTGGGCGCATTTTGTGTGCCCCGGCTCGAGATTGTGCCTCCCTGCTGGACTGGGAAGTCGCGGCGCTCGGCGCTCACCTTTGGGCGGGCAGGCACCCCCGCGGGCAGCTAATCAACCTTACCAAAGGCGCCCACTGCATGTAAGTAATCAATGCATCTATATCCTATGCTAATGATTTAGGCCTTTCCATCAACCGACACACTGTAGACTCTATGCAAACATAGCCCAACCAATCACCCAACTGACCGCAGTCCAGAATTGAATCACTGAGTCTTATTCACTTCCTCCTTTGGCTTATTTTGCAAAGCGTCGGGGCAGCTAAACCCGCTCGGGTGCTCATGATACCGACACGGATCGCAAACCCACGGGTATTCCGCCCAACCATGCGCGTACTCCTTGATCCAAATCATCTTCAGCAACACATCGCGAAAGAACTCCCTCGGCGCATCATCCATATCCAGCGCCGTATCGCCCCCCACAAACCAGCCGTCGTCGTGCGCGTACGCGTAGAAGTCCACCAGCAGCCTCCGCAGCCGCGAATCGCCGCTCGGCGTGTTCTCGTAGATCAGCGCCGCCAGAGCGCACGGGTAGTGGTCCGTCTCGCGCACGCGCTTGATCATGGCGTCGACCACGATGTTCTTGAAGGCCGCATCCAGCAGCGCGTCGCCGAGGAAGTAGGCGCACGCAAAGGTCATGTAGGCCGTGTGCATCGGGTCTTCGACGACGACGGCGACGTCGTCTTCGGCTTTTTTCCCTGCTTGTCCCTCATCCTTGGCACCTTTGCTGCTGTTGCTGGAAGTCACGATATCGGAACTGCCCTTGCTGTTGTCATCATGGTTGTTGTTGTTGTTGCCGGAGCTGCCGGCCGCGCCCCAGAAGAAATCCAACAGCTCGCCCGTGTACAACCACTTAACGTACAGCTCAAACATCGCAGGGTCTTGCTCCGGTAGCGCGACGACGCCGGAGCGGTTCTCCTTCCACGGGCCGCGGCACGCGGCGGCGAAGAAGGGCGAGAAGGCGCAGATGAGGGTGCGGTGGACGGCGAACGAACAGGCGGTTTCTCTATCATCGCCGCCGCCGCCAACGATGACGGTAATGGTCTCTCCAGTGATTCTGGTGGTTACGGCCGTTAGCTTGGTTCCCGTTTGCGGGATGTGGGGGGAGAGTTGTACAGAGCGGCGCGTTGGACGCGTTCGTTGTGCTTGCCGTCGAAGTTGTATGGTAGGGCCATGTTGTGCGGCAATTGCGCGATATAGGTATTGGGAGTTGGAGCGTAGAGTTGCGTAGATTTTCAAGTTGTCGAGAAGGGAGACTGTCAATGGTAGGTGATCGATGCTTTCTGTATGCTCCCCTTCCGCGCTGTTTGTTTCACCGAACATTGTCGATAGCTGTAGATTTACCTGGACTAATGCGCATGCTTCGCTTTGAGGATAGACAAAGAAGCTCTTGGTATGCGTCAAGCCATCCACTGCTGCATTGCATCGTTTCTGTGAAACTTGAGTGTTTTGTCCGTTCGGGCGCCTGCAGAAGTCACTGAAGCGAAGCTTTTAACGCACATATAGACTATTTAATTCAAGTACTAGCAGTAGAGTTTGCGCTCAATCACACGTGTAAGATGCTGTGATCTGTGTGAATGGACTTGAAGGTGGAAAGCTTGTTGCAAGCCACCGTGCCGATGCATGTTCCCCAAAAAATTGCTGCAACCCGTGACTTGTACCATGTCTTGCCAACTAGCGAAGCTCAGCCGTATTGTTGGGGTTGCAGTCCTGGCCATCCTGGTGTGAATGGTAATCGCATGGATCCTTATCTCAAGGAGCTTGAACGCGCTCAATAAACGCATCAACCACATCGTGAAGGAATTCGAGAGGGAGGGGAAGATAGTTAGGACGCCAAGTGGCACTCGCAGGGTGATAATCCCGAGAGTGATGAAGCCACATGAACCAGTCGACCGCGAATTTCCGCATCGGTGACAGCTCCGTCGTACACTTGTATATCACATCGACGTTGGACCCGCCGACGAGGAGGGCGCAGTCTTGCATTGATAGAAGTGTGTCCATGAGAGCGTTCCTGAAGCAAAAATCGAGCAATTGTTCTCCAAGGACGTATGCATTAATGGCTCGGCGCATCATCTCACCCCGATCGGAGCCATCCAAGACGAGTTTGTCGGAGTAGAGCCACTTGAAGTAGATGTCGAAGATACCCGACGGAACTTCTCGAAGCAGAATTATGCCCTCACTCTCCTCCCACGGTCCGTCGCATGCGGCGCGGAAGAAAGGTGAGTAGTGACAAATGAGGTTGCGATGGACGAGGAAAGGCTTGCGCTGGTAACCGACGAGGACAGTGATAGTTTCGCCGTCGATCCTGAGATTGTCAGCTACTACGGTCACCTGGACGAACTATTCATACTCAAAAAGTAAAGCGATCCTCCACTGTGGCCTTCTTGTTTTTCGAGGTCGGAGCTGAGCCGGCTGGGTTCGTGGGTGAGGCGGGTGAGGCGGGCTGTCTCGCCGCGCGGCGCCCAGGCCGCCTGACAACAATGTCAGCACTGTTCTGCACTCAGGTGGTGCAGATGTACTTACGTTTTAGGCATGGTTGAGTCCGTCAGCCTCCGCGACTGAGGTGGTCGCCGTTGTCATTGTCGCGTGAGTGGGGTTGCGTGAAGGAGAGGCAAATGACACAGCGGTCAATTTGTACCCTCCGCGCGCGCAAAAGCCCGATCACGTGGCGGGGATAACAGCTGCACTAGCGCGATCTTACGTCACTCACTCGATGAATGTTTCACCATCATTAAGTGGGAGCTGTGGCCAATTATGGAGCTACGCCAGTGAACTCTTAGAGATCGAACCAAGACGTATTAAGGCGAGCTGTAGAAGATTTAAGCTCACCTACGTGGGCGGTTGAAGCCAATACCCGGACGTAGATGTGGTAGGAGCGGTACTCCATGAATGCGAATGCGCAGCCTCTGAGCTGATATCGCCAAAGGCTTGATTGCGCCTGGGAGATTCAAGAAACCGGTTGTAGAAACACCCAGCAGACGGCGGACGGACCTCATTCCAAGAATATTCGCGAAGAGGTAGGAAACGGCCCACCTGCTTTCCGTGAAGGCCAAGCCGCACTGGGTCAGCTTGAGGCGATGCTGGTCGTTCTTCCGCCGCAAAGCTCCATCTGGTCCGTCTCAGCCGCGACCGCCGCGACGGACCCGTTTCAGCTGCCACCAGCTGTACTGCGCGATGAAGCTGACGATGGCAACTTGGCTGCGGGCAATGGTAAAGTTCTTGTCCGAGTCCATTTTGCACTCCTCGGTGAATTATGGGCAAGTGACGCGTTTCCGCAGTATAGGCCCTGTCATTATATAAGTCCGCGAAACCTTCTTCCCTTTCATCACCGCTAGCTCAGTTAGTAGAGCGGCTTCTGGCGTACCGAATAAGGCCTGGGCATAGCCTGTATGGGTCGGTAGCGGTCGGAGGAGGGTCCTGGGTTCAATTCCCGGGCGGTGATATTCTTCATTTTTTTTCTTTTTCTTTTTTGGCCTTTTGCTCGACATCATTTTCAATCCGTCCGCCCCAGTCAGAGTGCGAGGGCCAGAAGCGAGAGAATCTGCCAGCTAGGGGCCAGTCAACTCCGCACGCAGTACACCTGGATCTCGTGAATGGCGGCAACACCAGCATCGTGCCGAGCAACCAGCATTCTGTCACCACGCAGCACGAGAAGGGTCCGGAAAATCCGGAGCCAGAACTTTCGCCCGTTGCACAAATCGAGGGCCCTACTTTGAAATTGGCGCCGGTCTTAACATCGCTTCAGCTCGATCAGATCTTTGGCTTTTCTCTATTGAACGTGAAACCACACTGACTCGCTTTCTGATCTCCAAATTACAGGCCACAACTGTCTGGATACAACTTTCATGGGCCAAGAAATTGCAGCCTACCGAGCCTCATGTCAGCGAGCATCACGCCCTGGGAATCGACCGTCGAACCCCCCACGGGGACCAGCTCCAGGGTAAGCCTGCTTGCCCGCCCGCATGCCTGCGCTCAGTCCGTATCCGTTAGCACCGGTTCCAGGGAACGCATTCATGTTCAAGTTGCTGAGAGGTTGCCGCGCCACCGGTGTGCCTTGGCCGCCGCCACGGCCCGCGGGGTGGTAGATTTGGCCACTTGGTTCGCCAAGACGAGTGCGATGCAACGGCGTACCACTGGGCGGAGCATTGTCTAAGGAGGAGTTAGAAGTACAAATGCGTCATAGCTACAACACTTACGAGCACTGAACAGACGGCCGTTGAATACTTGGGCACCGCGGAAGCCGTCGCCGGGACCGATAGAACCAAGACTCCTGTTCCGGGTGCCGAGTCGCGCAGCGTTGGTATTATGAGGTAACCTGGGGTGTCCTCCAGTTGTGCCAGTGATTCTGTCAATGAAGCGATCTCCGGTGGCTGACTGCAGGGTTGCCTCAGCATCATCGGATGCTGCAGAAGCAACCTGACCGGCAAGAACCTGGGCCTTGAGCTGAGTGTAGACTTTGTGGAGGTGTGCTTGAGTCTTGGCCTTCTCCCGGTATGCATCTGCCATCTTGTGCATTTCGTCGTCAAGTCGTCGCTGCTCTTGTTGCGCCGCTGCATTGGTCAGTATGACCGCGACGCTTGGTTGTGGGCGAACGTACCTTGGAGCTTGTCACGCAGACCGAAAATCTCGGTGTTGGCATCATGGACGACTTTGTCCATCTGCGAGTTGAGCATGGCGTACTTCTCGGTGAGGCTCTTTGCGAGGTATTCCTGGTACATGCTGATCTCTAGGTTAGCGGAATTTGGCAAACGGCCGTCATCACTGACACCTCTTGAGTGGTCTGGTAGCTGTAGAACGCCAAAGCCCTTCCAGCGCACTCCATCACAATCGTAGGACTCAAGCCACTGAGAACGCTGGTCTTGTAGTCTTCAGTGGGATCCAGGCAGGTCTCGACAGCGTCATCTGGGTTCCGTAACGGAGTATCGCAGGCAGGGCAGACGCGGACAGCGCTGTCCATTTTGGAAAGACCGAGGCTATTAGAGCACGCTATGCAGAAGATGTGGCTGTACATGGTTAGACAGGAAATTCCGTCGGAAACGAAAGGCTTACCTGCATGTAGTGACGACTGCTCTTTCACTGAGCAGCGTGCGGCATTTGAGAGAGTTGCAACGAAGTGTGAAATCCATGGCGACAGATGTGGAATGCAGAGGCGTATTTTCTGAAGGCGGAAGAGAGAAGTTGAAGCTGAGTTTGAATTGTCAAGTAAGAAGAAGGGCAAGAGCACAAAAAGAGAAGGTACGCAGTCGGCAACCGTGACGCCGAGATCCCGCCCGACGATATTGCCGGTGAACTTCCATTTCAACAGTCGTAATTGAAACAACAGAGAGAGCCGAGCTCCTACATCTTTCAAGCAACCACAGATGGCGATCCATAAAGATCCCACCACGCTAGGTGCACGATGGAGACGATACACCAGTGAAGTCAGATTTAAGTGTGGTGCCTGACGCACAGCACTAAGCCCCATCCGTGCCGCTGCCGATCCCCGCCGTCGGTGTGCCAGCCCTACGCTTCCCGCATCGGCCCTGTTTCTTCAAATCGCATCTCTCCTCCGCCTCACCTTCGCCGTCCACCCACCCGACCTCTCCTCCGCCCTACCCTTATTCCTCCCGGACCCCGCCATGGATCCCTCGAACCCCTCCTCTGCGGATGCCTCGCGGAGCAACACTCCAAATCCTGCTGCCTCCTCTTCCGCCTCTGCCTTGGAGGTCGCGAATTCGCGCTTCACATCGCAAGCATCGACTGCCGAGGACTTACTCAAGTCACAGACGGTCGGCCTGGTCCACCTCTCCGACTTTCGCAAGCGCCGCGCCGAGGCACTCGACTTGAAGGACCGCGAGAGACAGGAACAAGCCCGGGGCGGTTCGACATCCGGCGCAAGCACACCTGCGAACGGGTAAGTTTCAATGGCCCCCACCCGCCTGCGCGCCCGCTACGCTGTAAGAGTTCTTTTTCAAGGACGCCGAGCTAATTGTCAAAGTACAGAGGATCGACGCCGCGGCCCGCAAAGAAGAAGAAGAAGGTCGCGAAGGGGAAGCTGTCGTTCGGGCTAGACGACGAGGAGGAAGACGCGTCGGCGGCCGCGACGCCGCGGGATGGCACACCGGATGACAACTGCGCGTCGGATAAAGACAAGGATGCCACCGCCGTGTCCAAGAAGAAGCTCGGCGCGAACAACAATGTGTCGTTCAAGCCGAAGGTCATGACCAAGTCTGCCCTGCTGCGGGAGGCGCAGCAGAGGGAGCAGCTGCGGAAGGAGTTTTTGATCATGCAGGAGTCGGTCAAGGCGACGGACTTTGTCATTCCATTCGTCTTCTACGATGGTACCAACATTCCGGGTGGAAGGTGCAAGATCAAGAAGGGCGAGCATGTCTGGCTGTTCCTTGACAGAGCGAGGAAAGCAGGTGCTGAGCTCGGTGTCGGCGGCGACAAGAGCAAAAGAGAATGGGCTCGCGTCGGCGTCGACGATCTTATGCTGGTCCGCGGAGAGATCATTATTCCTCATGTAAGTCTCAAAGCAGCTCTCATGCACAGGCGTACTGACGGTTGCAGCACTACGAGTTCTACTACTTCATGGTCAATAAGACCATTGGATTCGACGGCCCCATCTTTGGACACTCAGCAGAGCCCACCTCTGCAACGCCCCTCCCATCCAAAGACGAGGACATTGATCCCGCAACCTTCAACCCTCTGGAACGGCTGGAAAAGAAGAAGGATCAGCGTATTACCGAGGAAGATGTCTCGCTCGAAGGATATAACGACGATTCGACACTTACTAAGGTTGTGGATCGACGTTGGTACGAGCGCAACAAGCATATCTTCCCGGCCAGTATATGGGAAGAATTCGACCCGAACAAGGATTACAGCAAGGGCACGCGGAAAGATGCTCAAGGAAATTCGTTCTTCTTCAGTTGATTTGCGGAGCGCGCGGGGCCGGGGATTCTTAGATGCATTTGGAAGGAAATGGGACGACTCGTATGCGACTGGTCTAAAATGAATGAGCGAGAACGGGTGGATCGGATTCGTAGAGTTTTGAAATTGCTGAAGACTTGAACGAAGAGGCGCTGCATCATGAAAAAAGAAGTTGACGTAGCACGATACCATTGAGAGTTAAAGCGCTCCACTATGGACTACAGAAGATTTCTTTTTTGGAACCATGTTTCATGAAATGTTGTTTTTAATTCACGGGAGCAGTGAACGTATAGATTCTATTCAAATACGTGTAAATGAGGCTCCCACTGTCCATAAAGCGGGCTGACATAGTCTTGACAATGGGTTACTATGAGATCAAGGCTTTAGAGACATTGCCTCGTACGACGCATGTTGGCAATAATAGTTCTGGATGTAGACGAGCAACACAGACTGACAAGTCATCAAGGTGCAGCGGGCTCGGTCCGCGGTGCAACGGAAATAAATTCCGCACATGGCCTTGGCATGACGCAGACCGAGAATCCACCGCCTGGCAGAACGTGCGCAGAGCACTACATTCCCCAACGCCCAACGACCCCGCACCGCTAGAACTCATCCCACCGGTCGGCGAACAAACAATCGAGCTCCATCAAACCATCACCGATAATGGCCTCATCGTCCCTAACCCCGAATCCCGCCGCGCCCGCCGCCGACGAGCTCGCCGCCTCCGCCGGCGACAATCCTGTCTTCAATCCAGACGAAGAAGCCGTACGCCCGCCACATCCCACGGCACATCCCACACGCTCTTCTCTGTTACACTTACTGATCCCGTACTGCGTGCACCAAATAGTCCCTCCTCGCGACCGCGAACCAGCAAAAAACCCACGCCAACACGCTCTTCACGTCAGGCGCCTACAGCGACGCCATCTCGGCGTACGGCCGCGCGCTGGCCAGCGTTCCGAACTATCTGGACTACGAGGTCGCGGTGCTGCGGGCGAATGTGGCGGCGTGCCACGTTAAGCTGGAGGAGTGGAAGGAGGCGGTCGAGGCGGCGGGGGAGTGTTTGGAAAGGTTGGAGGGGCTGGACGGCGGTGAGGACCAAGGAGTGAATGGAACAACGGGGAAGGACGGGAAGGAGGGAGCAAAAGACAAGACCGAGGCCAAACCCAAGGTGGGTCCGAACATCAGCGGCGTGGTGGAGGAGCTGTCTGACAGCGACGACGACGCGGGAGCCAAGAAGCCGGAGACCTCCAAGGCCGCCGACACGGCACCAGCGCGAGCACTGGGCTCGCAAGACGCACAACAACAACAACAACAACAACAGGAGGAGGAAGGAAAAGGACAAGAAGCGAACGCCGAACAAGCCACCCACGATGCCGCCCTCCTCGCCCGCCGCCTCGCCCACCTCTGCCGCCTCTCCCACACTCCCACCGACGTCCGCAAACTGCGCACAAAAGCGCTGCTCCGCCGCGCCAAGGCCCGCTCCTCGCTCGGCAGCTGGTCTGACCTGCAAGGCGCGGAAGACGACTACCGCACCGCCGCGGCGACGCCGGGCGGCCTCTCGCCGCTCGACAAGAAGGCCGTCGACCAAGCATTGCGCGAGCTGCCGGCACGGCTGAACGCGGCCAAGGACAAGGAGGTCGGCGAGATGATGGGGAAGCTGAAGAATTTGGGGAATGGGTTGCTGAAGCCGTTTGGGCTGAGCACGGATAGCTTTAATTTCGTCAAGGATGAGAAGACCGGGGGGTATTCGGTGCAGATGCAGTAGTGGATGTGTGCATGGGTTTGGGGGAAAGGATGCGGAGAGGTAAGCAGGAATCAATGTGATGTGAGATGATATAGATTTGGGCTTGCCTAGACTGCCTGGTGAAGAATACTGAAGAGACGATATGCCCCTCCTCATTCCGTCCCACAAATGGTAGATGGCTATGTAGACTGGCAGGTGCTGTTCTATTAAAAAACGCAGAAAACTGCCAAACAGAGCCGATTGATTGTTTTCAGCATCCGTAGAAACTAATGCTCAGGCAAGACACCCAGGTCCAACGTTCCGCCCTCATACAAACGACACGACTCAACCCACTATGATGGTTGAGTACCGGAAGGAAGCCGAATGTCTTCAATGCCGTAGATGTTTAATTTCCGCCATGTCTATCGCAGATGCTAGAATGCATCGTCTATGCCCTTCCCGTTTCTTTCCATGGTCGCTATTTTCCCTTGATGCCTTCCTCACGCCAGTCCGATCTTAATCACGTCAAACGCCCATCCTTTCATGTCTTCCTCGTATGCCCTCATACAACCTCAATCCCAAACCGCTCATACGGAAAGTCGACCAAACTCTCCAAATGCACCGCCCACCCATCTCCGATCTCCCCGACCCTCCCACTCCTCTCATCATCCAACCCCTTATGCTCGCCCGTCCTCCCCGCCAACACCTCCTCCTCCCTGCCCTTGTACTCCTCCGCCAGCCCGGGATGCGGACACCAAACGACCTGCATGCCGGCCCTGCGCCCCGCCTCGACACCGGGCACGCTATCCTCAAACACCAAGCACTCCTCCGGCTTCACCAAATCCCCCTCCCCCGCCCCCTCCCGCTTCAACTTGGCATTAATCGTATCCAGCGCGAGCAGGTAAATATCCGGCAGCGGCTTGCCACGCCCCCGCTCGATCCGCGCATCGTCGCCCAGCACGCGATTCTCGTCGGGAAAGACGGCGAACAGGTCGGGCAGATGGGCCGTCTTCAGCGCATAGTTGCCGGCATGGCTGCTGGTCGCGAGGGCGACATGGACCTTTTTCCGATCGACCCCACCACCACCACCACCACCACCACCACCACTCCCCGTCCTCCCCGCCAGATCCCCCAGCAACGCCACCACGCCCGGCAGCGGCCGCGCCTTGGGGAAGTGCTCGCGCTGCAGCGCGCCCTGCTTGGCCATGAACTCGTCGTGCGTGATGGGCAGCTGCGCGAACGCGTGGAAGATCTGCGCCGCCTGCGGGCCCGGCCGCCCCTGCATCTGCGCCTTGACGGACCACGGCAGGTCGGGCTTGCCGTACTCGCGCAGCACCGCGTTGGTGCAGATGGTATACAGGTCTTCGCTGTCGATGAGGAGGCCGTCCATGTCGAAGAGGCAGGCGCGGATGGCGGGGAGCTGTTTTCTGCGCGGGTGAAGGGTTCTGATTAGTGGTGGTGGTGGAGGTGGAAAGTGGTGGAAAGTGGTGGAGGGTGAGATATGGCGTGAGTCGGAAGGATTCTTGTGTATTTTTTTGGGGGGAAAGAGGGCGAAGGGGGATCCGGAGGCTGTGGAGGGGCAATTCGACGTGCATGGTATACGTACTTGGTCTGGTCTGTCATGGTGAAGGAAGGGCGTGAGTTGGGGCGGAAAGTGTTGTTGTTAGTGGTGGAGGAGGGAAAAGAAGATGTGGAGTGAAAGGATGCGCGGCGGACGAAACAAACGTGGGGTTGGGATCTGGCAGGGCTGACCCTTGGACATGACTCGTGTGCCAGCTTCCTACACCTGCGCTTGCCCACCTTGTTCGAACCACACCCGGAGCAAAACAACACCTATCTTTCAGCTTTTACGCCTCAACCGGCGCCGTCTTTCAAGCCTATGAGCAAGCACGATCGAAGCAAAAAAAAGGCAAAACTGTAACGCCCTTGCGGGCGCCCGCGTACTAGCCCTCGATGGTGGCGCTTGATTGGATGAGGGAGCGGCCAACTACAGAAAACCCAGAGGGTTTTTTTGCTCGGAATCTTTGCGGGCTATCATAGATCTAATTAGTAATTGCTTCAGTTTAATGTCTTGGACGTACCACTGCACGTAGCCGTAGTCGATTGCCCGTAGGCCCTAATACCCGCCGACTGGAAGACTTATATACCGCACGGAAAAAGCTATATATCCTAGCTACCCGGCATCGTTTCGGCCTTGAATCCCTGCAACACATCGAAACTCAGTATCGTATCGACCACAATAGGCAACAAAACACTCCGAGTTTCCACAAGACTTCTCATTGCCATCTATATTTGATCGAGATTGACGATGTCATAATCCTACATCTATCCATGGTCGCGTGTACCCGTGATACTGCGTAACAAACAGGAAGAAAGGAGAGAAAGCAAGCCGATAGTAGCTGCAAAAAAAAGCAAAACCCGATGAAAACTGTGATTGAATCCGCCACACACTCCCACGCCACTGCACGCCTCGCTGACTGAAAGCAAACAAGCAAAACTGTCATGTCTGGGCCGTGGCGGGTATTTTCAGGATGATGCCCCAGAGAGAGCCACGCCACGCAGAAGCCCGGAAGCCATCAACACGCTCACTCCTTTTTCTAAAGCAGATCCTTCCTGCAAAGACGCCGATACTCTCCGGTGAAATGCCCGCTGAAAACGACAAGGAAAAAAAAAGGAAAAGGGATTACACGAACACAATCAAGAAGGGAAATATTATGCTAGCTGCCTCCTCCAACCAGAGCGAGGCTAGGGCGTAGGGTTTATTACGGCACGAGACGGCCAGTCCCCTCAACGATGCCGTTGTGCACCAGAATCTTGCTGACGTAGAAGCACTCCCACTCACGCGGGTCGTTGCCAATGAAGACGGCGTTACGCCTCTCTGCGAGATACATCGGAGTGATCTTGACCTCGGCAAACCACTCTTTGGCAAGCGCATCCGACTTGGGGTTGATGGTGGCATTGGTCGTCTGGTTGTTGGTCATGTTGTCGATTGGAACCACAATGTTGGTTATGGGTTCGGTAGTCGTCTTCGGAGGGACGCCGCGCATCTTCAGCAGCATGTGAAGAATATCACTGAAGCGTTCGCCTTGTTGACTGTAGGATGCTGGTGGTTTGTCGAGGGGCCACCGGTTTGGATGCGGTTGTGAGAAAAGTGCATTGGCAGCATCAGTCGCTGCCTGTGCCGTGGACTGCATCGATGGGGTGCCTTCTTGCGGCGGCGGAGCATCTGGCATGGGGACGTTGTGGTCCACGTTGTTCTGGGCGTTCTCCGCAGCGGTCGCGGCGGCATTAGCAGCGTTGATGCTTTTCTCAAGCTCCGTCTTCAGATCCGGCGGGGGCACGCTATACGTCCGAGCCGGAACATGCACCGGATTCTCCCACCTCTTGAACAACCAGCACATGCGCTCAACGCAGGCCAGGAGAATCATGGAGACTAGGAAAGTCTCAAAAGGGTTGGCTTGTTGGCGCTGAAGGAGGCGGCGCTCTAAATCGTTCATGACGAACTTGCTGAGGTTGGCAGCCCTCTTCTCCATTGCACCGAGTATTTGTGCATCAATAAGTCTGTAGGCTTCCGAACGAGTCGCCAATTCGATGGGGAAGCGAGATGTCTGAGGGACCGATTCAAGGTCCTGCGGAGTCATGATGACGGGATCCTTGAAGGGAGGTTGAGTGTGGTTGAAAAAGAGCTGGAACTTAAGGTCCGGCTCCGCGAGAACCCTCGTGGCGACCCATAATTCCAGCACCTTAGACAGCAGGCTTTCTTTACTTTCAATCCCTTCCTTGTTCTCGACGCTCAGACGGTGCGCCATCACGAGTGTAGGTCTCATAAACGGTGATGTTTCCGCCTCGTAGATCATCGGGCCAATTCTTTTCATGTAAGATTCGAGCTTTCCGCCGATATCCTCAACATCAGGGTCAATGATCTCCACATCTTGCATGCTCTCCATGGATAAGCCTGAAGCAACCAGTTGCGGATCAATGGGCCCGTTCACCCCACGGAGCCCCTTCAGTGTGGTGAATGTCGTGTACATGGTGGGTTCAATATCGAACAGCCGTGCTTCGATCCTCCCAGGGACGTGCTCGAAGTGCAAGTTTGCTTTAGCGGAGCTAATCGAGTGAAAGGCCAGGACGGAGTGTAGTCCCGCCGAGTAAAGATTGAACTCTTCCGCAATGCGCGTGCGGATGCAGGGATGCTTCCACAGTCGCGCGCTTTCGACGTTCTGGCAGGTGCTGCAAGGGCTCTCACCAGAGCACTAAGAACCATTAGCAATCGGAGAGTATGAACGCAAGTTAGGGCACCATACCGGCTTCTTCAACATGCGACATCTGATGCATGCGCCCCGCTTCCTAACCTCCTGGACCTCCTTGCGCCGGGAGTCTGAAAACCTGCCTCTCACTTTCGGTTTCGCTGGCTTGGGGTTCATACTGAAGTCGGTGGTGAAGTGCGTTTGCTGGCCGTTCGGGTTGATCGCGATAGGCCTGTGGTAGGTGGCAGATGTCGCGTTTGGCGAGGGGCTGTGGGGTTCTGGATGGTCGCGGGTCGCGTCTTGCAGCTGAAGCACTGGGTCAATAGAAGCCCAAATGCCAGTGCGCCCTGTCTGAGGATTGTAGGCTGCTTCGCCGGGGCTCCCATGCTGTTCCATGGAGTGGTTCACATTGGGCATGTTGGCGCGCAGCTCTTCGGCAGCGGACGCGGCCATGACCAAGGGTGATTGGTGGGAGTGTGTTGTGGCAGCTGCACCACCGGAAGAGGGAGGAAGCGTAGATGAGGGCGGCGTGGATGATGCTGGCGGTATCGGGGTGCCGGCGGAATGAGGCGAACCGACCGCGAGGTGATCGTACTGGTAGAGGAGTTGCTGCTGCTGTCCGCCTGACGGTTCGGTATTATGTACTGTTGACAGGACGATTAGCACTTTCACTTGTGGCTAGCTAATTATTGCAATAGGAACGAGGCTGCCAGTTATGCTACGCAGAGTCCATTTCGAACTCAAAGCATTCACCCAAACGGGCATGCAGCTACAACGGCACTTTGCCACGAGCTCGCGATGCAGGCGCACGCGAATGAAGGGCGGCGGCGAACAGCTTAAGATGATTGGCGGGGCAGCCTCGCTCTCGGGAACATGCATGCAGGAGACTGGGATTAACGCACTTGGTGCATCTACAGCGCTACCATTGGAGTCGGCGTTGGGCTTGGGGTCGTGGTCCTGCACCAGAAAGTCCTCATACACGGGTCCCGGGTTTTGCATGGCATCGTCGCGCATGGAGCCGCGGCGCTCGGGGAGATGGTCCGGATCGGGCGTGGGAATGCGCTGGCCGGAGAGATCCAGGCGCTGGCGCGACACTTCGGCGAGAGCCTCGAGGCGTGACATGCCCGCCTTGGGCGCGGCGTAGGGTAATGTCATGGGCTGGCTGGGGTTCGTTGCGCCATGCTTCTGGGGAGCAGTCACTTGGTGTGCAGGCCCCTGGGCGGACGAGGACTGTGGCGGCGGCAGATCGGGGACGGGAAGGTCATGGAATTGTAGGATGGCGCGCTGGCGATCCTGGGCCGTGAGGGCGGGACACTTCTTGACGAGATGCGCGGTCAGCGTGTCGATGCGGCCCTTGGGAAACTGCGGTGAGAGTCAGTGTGGGTGTGGAGTAAGCGTAGGTCGCGCGGAGGAAGCGGTGAGAGGCGCTGGAGGTGGGTGCGCGCGTCGGGGCGAGGCACACCAACCTTCTCGCCGCAGGAGCGGCAGGTGTGCTGGTAGCGGTTGCTGGCATCCTCGAGCTTGGGTCCGCGCTCGAAGAATTCGAGGATGAGCTGATTCGGCTTGCGGCCCATGGCAGGCTGAGCAGGCTCGCCGTGCGAGGGGCGGCGGAGGGCTGTGGGACGGCCTGGCTTCTGCCGGAGGTTCGATGGCGGTCGGAAAGGCGGAAGGCAGCGAAGGGAGAAACGCCGCTGCCTTTGGCGCCGGGCTGACTAAGGTGTAAGTAAGTGTACCTTTAGACCAGTTCAAGGCACGGCCCGACTCCGACGCCCGTGCGACCCTGACTCGCCGTGCCACGGCCAGCTCCTCCACCGCCCGCCAGCACTCTGTCCAGCAGCGGGATGCTGCGTGCCGCGGCCTTGGCCGGGAAAGCGGTGCAAGACGGCTGCCGACACACGGGGAGCCGAGACAGACGCGCAGGCGGCCAGGCGAAGCACCGCCCGCGAAGAAATGCAAGCACATGGAGATTGTGCAGCTGCTGCAAACAGAGCACACACTATCTCTCGCGAGGGACGCGCCTAGGCTCGCTCCGGGGCGCCGTTGGCCGTTCGGAAGCGCGGCGGCGGCGCCCGCGCTTGTGCTCCAGCCGGGCCTCGGGGCGGCTCCCACCACGGCGCCGGGCACCGCACAGCACCGCACGTCTCCTGAGCGATGCAGTCCAGATTCGAGCTCGGAGTTAGATTGTATGCGTTGTTCGCGATCCAAGTACTCTGCACGACTACATCTTCTCATCAGCCCGCAGCTATTCAATAATCCGTCCGTCATGCTGCAGTCAAAGCGTGCCGCTTCCGCCAATTCATGCCGCCAGCGCCTCGTTCCGCCGCGCGCCCCGTGTGTATGTATGTGTGCATGCGTGTGTGTAGGTACGTGAGTAGTGTGGCGAGCTACCAGCCGTTGCGCCTTGAACGCCTCCCCGAGAAACCCTCCCGCGGAACCCGTTGCGGTAATTCCCCAATATCCCCGAGAACGTTAATCCTTTTACCGTTTCATACACAGTTTCGTCCACCACCTTGCCCGCCCCAGCCCGAATTTACGCCTGCCCTTCCCACCGTAACCCACCGCCACCCGATGTCTTTTCCCGCTCGATCCTCTCAATCCGCTCCCGCTCTTTTTCCCGCTCTCCGGCCTTCTTCCCTTGTGCTTTCTTCCTCCACGTCAGGCCCAGCGTTGCCGAGTCCATGACCGCGTTCGCCGTCTCCTCGTCGAACCTCTCGCTTCCCAGCGAGATGATCTTGAGAGCGTTTCCGAACCCCACAGCCACGCTCTTCTTGCCGATTCGGACAATTGGCCCCGGCTTCGACACGAACAGCTGCTCCTCCTCAAAGTCGTCCTCCAGGTACACCTCACTCGTCGAATCCCTGCGCGGACGGGGCAACAGAGGGGTCGTGTGGAGCTCACCGTTCGCCGCAAGCGTCCATGCTTGCCATTCCTCAGTCTCCGAGCCTGTGCTGTCCGGAGACGCTGCCGCCGACTTGCGGTGGTGGCCATTGGCCCCCGATGGTCCTCCGTTCGCCTTGTGTCTGCTCACGAGCGACTTGTCGCGGTGTTTCAACGTCCCGTTCTGGAACGGATTCGAAGATGCTGCCGTTATGGGAAAGTAGCTGATATCCGACGCCGTAGATCTCACCGGCGGCGTGTCGTTCGCAGGCCGTTTACGAATGCCGACAACCGAGGGTATGCATGTCGCTTCCCACGAGCCAGGTGACTTGACCGAATGGACGGCCTCCGTAGCCCTCTCGAACCCTGAGCATGTGATGTGGTCGTCTTCCCCTAGCGCTGGCGGCCGAAGGCAAATGAGGCCGTTTGCTGACCCTTCCCCGGGCGCGTATGTATGCATTATGCAGTCGTGTGTTTCCGAGTCGGTATATACAATCGTGAAATCCGGTACAGTGGGGGAATGGCACCCGCATATTTTCCTCTTCGAATGGAGAATGCGAAGCGTATGCCCCTTGATCTGGTCCGTTTTAAAAGTATGGACAAGCGTCCTTGTTGGTATGTCGATGAGATCCACTTGGAATGACCGCACCGTCGCTAACATGCATAGTGACGGTATCGGATATACGTACTTTACCTTCGAGTGGATTGGGTCCGGATGCTTCCAATCCTCAACCGCGTCGAGGATTTCAGACGTCCACTCACCAGATGAAGGGAAAGACAGGTGAACCGCCCCATCCTTGGAAACGCTGACAATTTTTGGTTGTCCTTTGATACAGCATGATAGTGCTGCATTGCTGAGCGGAACATCGGATATTTGATGAGTCCAGAGATGACCGGTGCGAAAATCGACCTCATTGAATCGACCGTCGGGAAAGACTACCAGAAGGCTGAGTCTCTCGACTTCGTCCATTTGATGGAATGCGAAAGCAAAGACGCTTGGCGATTGGCCTCTGATGTCAAGAACCCGGGATTTCACGAACCGCCGTTCGGCTAAGCTCCACAGGGCAACTCGGCCAGAGTCCGTCAGGAGTGCCACCCAGTGACCTGTGTCATCTATTGCAGCTGCAACTATGGGCCAAAGTGGAGGTTGCAGAGCGGAGGTCTGGAGGATCACATGCGAGTACGCATGCGTCCGATGATCGAGGAACCAGATCGATGTAAGCCGATCCAAACTGATCGCCACAAAATGCCCTTGGCTGCATGTTGCAACTTTCACGACGTCCAGCTCGTGGGACTTCGGCAGGCTCCTGACAAAAAGCGGCTGGTCGTCCCCGACGCCCGATTCCGCATCCTCTTCTGGAAGTTCGTTCCAGAGCAAGTAGTTCATTAGAAGGGTGACGGCTGCAATAGCGAAGACGATCGCCAAGGCAAAGGGGAAGAAATGCTGTTCTGCCAAATCGCGGAGGGCGGCGAACACGGACGGGGCCTGATTGGCAGCTCCTCTGCGGTCCGCATCTTTCATGACGACCGTTAGGGGCTCATAAACACGGGCAACGAAGCTGTGGTAACCTGGCTTGACGAAGTCAATGAGTTCTTTTGCAGAAATGTTGTTCTGCATCTTCAACCATGCCTCCGGCGTGCGGGCCTGGTTGATTGGAGGTGGAGGTAGCGGGTCTAAGACGTTGCTTTTGGTTCTGAGTCGGAAAAGCCGAAGGATGTTAACAAAGGAGAATGGCCTGCGATCGTGATCGAAGAAGTGCCAATTGAGAGCGAGAATAAAGGAGATCATGGCGACAGTTCCCGCAATCCTGGTGCTGAATGGAAGCTTGCCCTGAAGAAGTGCTCCACCCCATGTCCGACGCTCCACCTTCGTAGATGTACTCGACCTGCGCTGTGTAGCGAGATTGATTCTGTCGAGGGAGTCCTGGAGCTCCATTCTCCGTACATCCACGCTCAAGACGGCGACGAAGAAGGTAAGGTGGAATACGAAATCAAACACTAAGGCGACCGCCGCGAAGGCGCATGCTGGCGCTACACTTGGAGAGACAATCCGAGAAAGTAACCAGAGAATGAGTAGATTCTGGGCTGCTGCTGCAAGGGCCAGATGACCAACATCAGCGAGAGCGTTTGCGACGCGAGTAACCGTTGGCATGTGCGCTGGACTTTCCAGAACCGCATTGATCAAGCGGAACCTTCCGATCGTTAGTTTTTGTAGTCTTGAAATCAACCATTGCTGTAATGAATGCAGCAATTGCGGTCCAAAAAAAAAAAAAAAAAAAGAAGAAGAAGAAGAAGAAGATTGCCACATACATATTCTCCAGACCAATTACTAACACGACGAATGGGTAAGCTTCTCCGGGTACGTTGGCCAAGTTGATTCTTAGGATGCCACATATTGTGAAGCTAGAGCAGATGGATATGAACATCTGAATTTGCCAGAAATTAGCCTGGCACAACGAAGCGATGACAGAGGGGTGCATACTTGAGCAATGACTGTGCAGAAAAGCCCAAACACACTTTTGACAGCCTTCAACTTCCTCAGACTAAACAACACGTAGAACAGCATAAGGGAGTAGGCCAAGACAAGGGTCCACGCGTCGTTCATGCTCATCGGCTGGTATCGAAACTCGTAGAGACGGCTCCTGTACGTTAATCCGGACGCGGGGTAGAAGTTCCACTCATCGGAGGCATCGCGGGCCAGCCTGCGCGACCGCCTATCGAACTCTTCGGCAATAGCACCCCCGGCGCGGTCGAAAATGGTGATAACGAGCGCATCGGCCGCAAGGAGGCGGGTACCGTTGAAAGACTTGCCAGCAAAGACGGACAGCGGCTGCAGGGTGAAGTTGTAGGAAGAGCGACGCCCTCTCTGCGAATTGATGGTGCCCAGGACGTCGCCATCACCCTCGAGGGCGGGCAGCGAGCAGTTCCAGTACATGAGCGGCGAATGGCAGCTCCACGAAGTGATCTCGGACACGCGGTCGCTGCAGCAGCCGGCAAGCTCCTGCGAGTCGTCCAACGGGCCGTCGGCGGTGGCATCTTCGTCTCCCGTGATGTTCACACCACCGCCCAGCTCATGTCCGAAATTGGGCCCGATGAGCTTGTCCTGGATCGTCAGCGCGTCGCGCAGCACGCGCGCGTCCAATGCCTTCATGTAGCTGCCGTGGACCCAGAGCTGGCGCATCTCCACGTCCGGGGTGACGTTTTCGGGGCCGTCGTAGGCTCGCACCGAGGTCCAGACATGGTGGGGCAGCCCGCCGGCGGCCGGGCTCTCGTAGAGAAAGACGACGGGATAGCACAGGAAGACGGCGACGGCGACGGACAGCAGCAGCGAGAAGAGCCAATGGCGGGCGGTGGCGTTCCCATAGCTGGCGAAAGCCCTACGGATGGGGTGCTCCGACGAGAGCTTGGGGGGCTCTGTGGTACTGGGTTGAGCTGTCAGCGAGGTGGTGGTGCTAGGGGAGCATGAGGCAGGCGCGCGACGCTGCAGAAGGCGGCGGCGAGACAGGCGGACGGCACGCGCTCCGGAGCTCTGTCCGTGGGGGTTGGGGTGGTGGTGAAGGCTACTCACCCGCGGAATGCGTAGAGCAGGTACCAGATCATAGGCGGAGGCGAATTGCATCAGGCACGCAGCATGGGAAGCAGAGAGGAAGTAAGGGACTGCGAAGGGGTGTGGCTACGAGGCTGCCATGCGCAGTGAGAGAGTTGCGGGCGTTGGAGGCTTCACGGGGCGGAGGAAGCGATCGACGGCCGGGCAGCTGGGCAGGAGAGAGGCGCAACAAGCAGCTGGTGCATTGGCTGGCGAGCCAGAGCGCAGCTAGTCGCGGATGAGCTTTGACTCGAGCGATCGTTGCTGGGAAGTGCCGTCGAGCGCCGCGGCGGCAGATGGCGTATGTAACGTGCAACAAGAGCTCGCAGCATCATTACTTAGATTACATGACGATTATTATTATTCGGCGCCGCCAGCACGTCCGGAGCCCGTCGTGTGCGCGCGCAGTCGCCTCGACCCGCTCCGCGCTGCATCCTGCACCCCGCCGCAGCGCCGCGCGAAAGCAAGCGCTGTTGGCGCGGTGGGCTCCATTCCGCATGCGGGCCACCACCGGAGTTCTCGCACTTCTTCACCTCTGCATAAGCGTGACACCCGAGCACCAGCTGCCCTGGCCCCACTGAGCTGCCGTGCCTAGGCAGGGTCTGTCCTCTATCGCAAAGCTTACCCGCGCGGGGCGCTGCCACTGCCGCCGCGCGATGTGCACCGGGGCGCAGCAATCAAGGTGCAACTCCGGCGGGCGCATCGCGGGATCGGGTACATGCACATGGGTATCGCTCACCCCCCAGCTCCACCGAGTCCGCCTGTTCGAGACCAGAACGCGCAAAATAGTTGGATTCGTCACACTAACTCAGACCTGTCCAAGTGTTCCAGCTCGCCTCGAGTGGCATTGGCCCAATCTGGCGCAAGCGGGCGCCCGCAGGACAGCCCCTGCACGCCAGCAGATTCCGCGGCTTGATCATGACGCAGTGCGAGCCGCCCGCACCAAGGCCCGCTGCCCTGCATCGGCTTGTGAGATGCCGCCTCCACCCCAGATGTGCCTGTTTCGGGCCGTGCGTGCAGCTCTCCCGCCCAACCCAGCGAGGATTCTGAAACACGAGTCATCCACCCACCAACCCTTGATCTACACAGCCCATGAGATGCCCCCTCGAGCCGGAATCTCCGCCGGGGGCCCAGTTGCCGGCCATCCCAGCTCACGCGCCCTGCATTTCCTCGTCCGAGTCGCTCTCCCCGGCGTCCTCCCACTCCTCCGCCTCGTCCTCGTCCTCGCCTTCCACCGGCGGCCCCAGGATCTTGTTGATTCCCTCCACAAGCTGGTCCGCATGGTCCTTCAGACGCTCATCCTCGTACTCCAGCAGCTGGTACAGCCTCTGGCTGTTGGTGAGCCACTGTCTACTGGATTTGAGCAGGCCCTTGACCGTGTCTTCGTCCTCTGATTGTTTCTTCTTTTCCGCCATCAGATGCAGGCACCAGCCTCCCAAGTACCATGCCTCCACACTCTGGTCGTCCTCCAGAATTAATCTTTCCAGTACTTCCAATGCTTCATCTTCTAACTCCGCCTCCATCAACAGCCTGGACAGACTGATTCGCACGGGGAAGTCGGGAACCTTGGGGTCCTCGGGCTTCAATTCCTTCCACAAATCCATGCTCATCTTCAATGCGTTACGTGCCTCGTCGTGCCTTAATTGTGATATCCTGACCGATGCGAGCGTCTGAAGGGACTCCGGGTTATTCGGGTGTACGAGCAAAGCTTCAGTGATGAGCGCCTCGCACTTCTGCTCCGCATCCTCCTCCCACCTGTCGCGTGTCAATACAAAAGTCCGAAACCATGCAATGACAACACTTACGAGAGATCCGTCATGAAAACCTCCACAACACCGCACAGCGCATTCGCAAGCTTCCTCTTCTTCTCGTCCAGCGCAACATCCCTCTCGGGGCCCGCCTGCTTCCGGGCCTCCAGCTCGGCAATCTCCCTCCGCAGCACCTCGGCGCCCTTGTCGAACCACGCCACGCTCTCCGCGCCGCCCTCCTCGCACAGCTGCGCCAGCCACATGAACTTCTCCGCGCCGCCGCCCGCGGCCTCGGGGACCGCGCCGTCCTCGTCCAGCGCGGCCGCCACCAGGAAGTAGTCGCGCGCCGTGTCGATGTCGCCCAGCTCTACGTTGATCTCGCCGAGCAGCGTCAGCGCCGGCAGCGCGGCCGCCGTCGGCACCGTGTGCTCAGGGTCCGGGTGCAGCAGCGCGTAGGCGCGGCGCGCGGCAACGAGGGCCTCGTCCGCCTGCGACGTTTGCAGCAGTGCGGTGGCTTGCGCGAGCAGCTGCGGGGCCGTCATCTTGGGCTTTTTGTTGGCGGCGCTGCTGTTCTTGGATTTTTTGCTGCTGCCGTGCGGTTTCGTTTTCCCCATTGCTTGGGCGCGGAGCGAGGGATTGGAGGCGTGAGCGGGGCCGTGTACGCGTGCGGTCCTCTGTTCGACGGTCGGTTGTGGGGAACTTGTGTGGGTGTGTTGCGGTGGGTGTGTCGAGATTTATGTCCAGCGCGTAAGATCTGGCAGCTGTTTTGCGTCTCAAAAAATCGGGGGTCAAAGCGCGACAAAATGCTGCGCTAGTGCGTTCGAAGGCGGTGAGAGGCCAACTTCCCCGCTGACATCAACGCCGCGCTTCGCCCGTCCCCCCAATTATCCGCACGTACTTCACCATGGGTAGAGAAGACCAGAAAGAAGAGCGTGAGGTGCTTGACTCCATCTTTCCTGATGAGATCATAGGTAATATTACATGCAGCCTTTTCTTCCTTCAGCACCACCTCTTTCCGTCCTATCGTTCCACTGACAATTTTTCCGTTTTGTAACAGACATTTCCGACACGGAGTACCGCATATCGATAACTCTGGACGTCGAGAACGAGCCCGGCGATGAATCCGATCAACGTAAATGGCTCCCGCCGGCCCTCAGCCCTCCACGAGACCCACAACTAATTCCACCACCGCCGCAGCCATCATCCTCCTAGGCGTCTCGTACCCCGAAAACTACCCCGACGAAGCCCCCCGCCTCGACATCAGCGCACCCCCCAACGCCCCCAAGCATAAGTATCTCGACGTCTCGGAAGACCGCGACAACCTGCTCGAAGCGCTCGGGCCGACGGTCGAGGAAAACATGGGCATGGCCATGGTCTTCACGCTGGTGTCGGCGCTCAAGGACGCCGCCGAGCTGCTGGTGTGCGAGCGCATGAAGGCGGCCGAGGCGGTGCGCGAGATGGCGGCACGCGAGGCGGAGGAAAAGGAGAATGCAAAGTTCCACGGCAAGGCGGTGACGCGCGAGAGTTTCTTGGAGTGGCGCAACAAGTTCATGGCCGAGATAGAGGCGGAGGAGACGCGCGCACGCGAAGAGAAGGAGGAGGCGGATAAGAAGAAGAGGGGCCCGAAGGAGGAGAAGAAGATGACCGGCCGGGAGCTGTGGGCGAAGGGCTTGGCGGGCAAGGGTGAGGAGGATTATGAGGAGGGCGATGTGGCGGACGGCGTGAAGAAGATGGATATTAAGGCCTGAGGTTGGGCCTTGGACGCGTGTGGATGTAGAAAAGAAGGATCACATTCGATCTTGTGGGACCACGCGTGAGGGAAGCGTTGTTCATGGTACGATTGATGGATCCGACGACAAGAAGTCGGATGCTTCTTCAACTTCCCCCGTCCGTTGAACCGAACCAGAGTTCCAGACCTTTCTCCCCGTGAAAGGAAATGAGACTGAGCAGTAGAGACCTGTCTAACAGCTTCCGTCCATAGCCCTTTGCCTGCAGCTTGATAGCCTGACTGTGCGATATAGGCGTTCAGCCTGCCTTCGCATTCGGAAATGATTCTGTCCTGTATACACCATAATTTGGGTCAGAGAACAATTGAAAATATCAAGCGGTATTCTATACTTTAACTTACATCTCTCTGTGTCATTGCTACGTGTGAATAATTTGTAAAGACCCCAGGCGGCAAGAATGACTGTGGGGACGCTGGTGATCAGAGTTACCAATGCAATAATCGTTTCAAGAGAAATCGCCATGGAGACTTGGAGGAAGCTGCAGAGTAATGGTTTTCGACCTGTGAAATATAGAGAGACGTAGGTTTGAAAGGGCTTTAGTAGTCTTTAACTTGAAATTTGAGAGTTGCTGCAAATATACTGAGTGAATGCAGAGGGATTCAGTTCATTGGCATAGCCATGATCTGGTCGTTGCTCAGCCATCGAAACCTGGGTCTCATGCAGGAGGATTTTGCTTTCAGGTGAGTGGCTAAGATCGAAAATTTGGGATTGTGATTCAGGCGCGGCCGATCTGCCGGGGTTGTATGCAGGCGGATTTTCCTGCAACCAATGGGAGGAAAACCCCTGCTTGTAAGCGACGGTACGGCTGGCGGTGTAGCATGATGACTTTCCTGGCCTTGCTGTGTCCTGCACCCACCGGTTCATCAACTTCCTCTCCTACAGTTGTTACTTAATGCTGATGTCCAGCGTTGCAAGCCTCTCTGAATACCATGTCTTGGAGAGTACTCAAGTCGGAAGATTGGGAGCCGTACAAAGAGCAAATCGGGAAGCTTTACCTTGATGATGGTCGAAGCCAGAAGGAGGTTGCAAGGCTCATGATGCAAAATCATAAGTTATGTGCAAGGTGGGTTCCAAAAAGTCTTTGGTCTGTTGATAATGCTTTCCTGGCTGAGTCCCCACAGAGACAAGCAGTATGAGCGACAGCTCCGCATATGGGGCTTCCACAAGTACCGGCCACGAGGGAAGAACAATGGGGTCACTGGACCTCCAAAGAAGAAGCAAATAAGAGGAACGCACCATGAAGTTGGAATGTCCAGTCAAGATGCCGACGCCACTACAACTACGACAGGCGCGCGGGAGACGATCATCCCATCTCTTGCGTAAGAAAGCTGAGATGTTGCTACAGCTAAATGATTGCCTATGAGACTCAATGAGAGCGTTGAGCATATGGGCTCTATCTCAAATCACGAGGAAGGAGACCATCGGCTGGTCGTTCGAAGTCCTCTCCCGCTTGCGTCAACACTGCGATTCAGTCGAGAAAACTCCCTTTCAGATTCTGTCCAGTCGGCCTTCTCGTTCTGGTTCAATTACAATCAGTACGCTCGAGAACGCAGTCACGAGGAAGAAGATCTCCAGCTTGCACCAACATTGCGCCCAAATTCACCTTCGGATTCCTTCAAGTCGGTGTTTCCGTTCATGTTCAATTACGAGCAATACGCTCATTAAAAAAGCCAGAACAGTCTTCATGGTGCGTGTTTGCGAACGCATTCGATACGAAAGGTATGCTTTGAATGCCGTGATGAGGACCAGGAAACTGATAATAATTACCAGTCAATTGGATGCTTCTACCTACACATGATGCTGTTGTACCGAGCACGATGGGTGCTACGCCAGACATTAATTATTTCGGACCCCTCCTGATGCGCCTCGCAGCCGATGCGTTCGTATCGACCCCCGACGGTCATTGGGAGACTCGACTTGAGAACTCGCTGTCCTATGGAGCGAATGCACCAATCATGGTGGAAAACATTCATGATACGAAATAAGGCCGTCGCCGATTCATGAAGCTCGCCGCGTTCTTCATCTCCAACGCTCTCACTGACGACTGGTTGAACGAGAAACTTTTCGACATGTTCAGTACTCCTCAACATCGGCATATTCTCCACAATGTCCTACGTCTATAAGGGCCCACAGTTGAAGCTTTTGCAGAAAAGCTCTTTGTGATTTCCCTCCAGAGGAGAGATGCAAAGACAACACGCGCTATGATCAAACTCGGAATCAAGGTTCGATCTGGACATTTGAAGTAGGCTTCGATGACTGAGACATTGAAACTGCCCGTATCCTTCTTGAATCGAAGGTGGATCCAAACGACCGCAGGGCCAACCCTCATCATGGGTACACATCGCTGGAGTTGGCCGTCGAGACGGGAAACCTGGAGCTTGTGAGAGTCTTGCTTGCCAACGGCGCAAGTCCAAATGCACAGTTGCTTCGAAATCAAGAGCCATTACCGCCACTTAGAAGTGCCTTAGAAAGAGCGCGCTGGTTCAAAATCCCGTACATCGCACAGATGCTGTTGGCACACGGAGCGTTCCCTCTCCCAGAGTCCGTGGACCTACTTGCCACACCGTCCGAGAACTTGATGTCTGCGAATGACCTGCCAAGAGCTGGCACTGAAGCAAACAACAAATTGACCAGCCATCGATTCCTCATGCTACTTGGTACCGCACTGACCCCATTGGCTCTTGCTGCCTTCAAAGGCCGAGTAGACATCGTTCGGCTTCTTCTTGATAAGAACGCACACATCAAGGGAATCGTTGACAAACAACCAGGCGAGATCAAACCGCTCCAAGCAACAATACTGGCATAGCGTCGATACATGTAAACCCAGGAAAGCTGCGATGTCGTCAAGACACTGGTGGATGTCGGTGCCGATGTTAACGCGGTTATCATTGACAGCAATCAACTTCCCAAAACATACCTTCAAATGGCCGTGGAAAGCAACGATGCACCACTTACTCAGCTGCTACTGAGAACTTCTACCGATATAGACATGCCCGGAGAAAGCATGGACCATGGGATTACAGCATACCAAGCGGCTTTCCGAAGCAAGGACCATACCATGTGGAGGCGCTTCCCGAAATTTGATGGGTCCAAGTACCTTGATCGTTGGCTTCCACAGTCCCACAGGCGAATCTCCTCTCTCGTGGCTAGTACAAGAGCTCAAAACCTCGAAGCAGTCTTGAGCCTGCTCGATGCGGGAGCGGACATCAACCTCACGGAGCCTCAGACCCAAGCAGGCCCGCCACTGTACGAAGCCATTCTCACTGGAAACATGGAGATAGTGAACGCCTTGTTGCGAAGAGGGTCTGACGTTAACGGTGGTCATGCACAGCATTACGGCTGTACACCGCTTCAAGCTTCGGCTCACCGAGGAGACAGACCTTTGACTGAGTATCTACTTGGCAAGGGAGCGTACAAGAGAGACTCGATGGCGCTTTTCCTTGCCGTCAATGGAAAACATTTGGAAGTCGCCGAAGTCCTGATAGCTGCAGCACAAGCTTCCGTGACGGATGAGGAAAAGGACATGTACAGGTCCGCCGTCCTCGAACTGTACGGGCGGCCAGCTCTCGCAACTGCTATCCAGCGACAGAACTGGCAGCTGGTTCAAAGACTTGTCGATTTATCGACATCTCTGGATGCTGACACCCTGATAACGGAGCCATTAGAGCGCGGCGAATGCAAGATTTGCTTCGCGGCAAGGCACAGATCTGAGAACAACATCCCAGACTTTTGGGACGCGAAACCAGGGTCCCTTTCCTACCTCCGGGAGCCGAAGAGTACATACACCCGTCGCTCTCCGCTGTACGTAGCCTTGTAAATGGGCAATTTGGACGTGACCAGATTTCTTATAAGTAAAGGAGCCCGTATAAAAGACGTGCTCGCCGAGGAAGACCATGACCAGGTTATCAATGCTCAGGGTATCCCGAAAGAGATGACGCTTACCCTAAACTTACAGATGTTCAAGCTCAAGGTGGTATCAGTCGACGAGCTTGAGATGATATCATCACCTGTCGACAGGCCTGTAGGGTCTGCACCTTTAGCACGAGCTGCCATGCCACTGACAGTCCAGACTGTGCAGCTCTTTCTTGACGAAGGTGCGGATATTAACGACCTGATACATCCTGCTGGAGGCTACACAGCTCTCCAGATTGCCGCACAGAGGGGAATACCTGGCCTGGCTTCCTTCCTGCTACGGGAAGGTGCGGATGTCAATGCCTCACCGGCGAAGTCGAGAAGAGATAGAACTGCTCTTGAATATGCGGCGGAGTACGGGCGTCTGGATATGGTGAAGCTCTTGATTGATGCAGGGGGCAGAGATACTGGTACCGGGAACGCAAAGGTCTCGTCGGTTGATTGGGTTTGCGTCCCGGAACAGTCACGATACTGTTGTCAAAGTCCTGAAGGGCCATCAGGGAGAGCGGTATGGAGGGTTTGTAGTTGATTTCATGAGGAAGGAGTTTGATGACGACGGCTACGATACTGAGCCTTACTTCGACGATGAAGACGGCGGGTTCAGTGAGTAGGTAGTTTCGCCTGGGTCGTTTGCGGTGATCAAATGTCTCGGAACAGCCACGGCGGCATCATATGAGTCGGGAGAAAAATATCCCAGCCCGGCGCGTGCCGTGCAGCCAATACATCACAGGTCGCATGTCCGTCCCGCTTGCGTTGAGTACAACACCGTGAAATTGTGTGTAGTATACTTTAAAAACCAAGCGGAATGCAAACGGGCAAATAGCCAGCAAATACCAAGCAAGGAAGCAGCCAGGTCTATAAAAGACTACAGACAAAATATATCAAGATAACTGCTATGCGATCAGTCTCAACAGTGACTATTTTTTTGAGGCTACCTTATATCTGCTCGATATGGGAGCAGAAACGGATCCCGCAGAGCTTGTGGCCCAAGCAGGCCGGCCACTATATAAATCAATTCTGAAAGCAAGGAATATGGTGGATCTCATTCCACTTGTCGAGGCTGGGAGTGCGTTCCGGCCAATCCCTTCAGTGTAAGCTTACGTCCATGTCAGCACCCCGAGCGCTTTGTTGTTGTGATTACTGTGTTCGGCAGCGGCAGTTTCAGCGCTGCGGCGTGAGTGCGAAGAAGTGATTTGCGTTGGGGTGGTGGTGGTGGTTGTGGTGTGTTTAGGCTAAGGCGCGCCCTTACGTCATGGCGTAGGCGCCGCTTCTCTTTTCGGCATGTCTTTGAACAAAGCTCACTCTGCTGCCTTGTGCAACGTTTTGCAGCTAACGCAAACCTTGCAGGAACATCTTCGCTTATGCACCGCTTCACACCCACCCGCAATGGAGAAGAAGGAGCTGTCGCCTCTCTCCAAGAAGGAGCAGTTCTACAGCACCCTCGACGCGCTGGATGACGACGAGGAGCAGCAACCGCCAGACGAGGGACGACTTGCGTCACAAAAGATGCTGGCTGGCTTTCGCTCTGCATCCGCTGCGCCGCGCTTGCCCGCCCAGTCTCGTCGCGTCTCGAGCACTTTCGCCGGAACCCCGTCACCTCGCCAGGTATCCGAAGCGCGACCAGGTCCCCCGCCACTCACAAGGACCCTTTCCGCTCCCGCACCAAAGTCTGTCCTCATTCACTGCTGGAAAAAGCTGCCACTCGCTCCAAGTTCACCTTCAAAAGTCGCGTCATCACCAATCCGACCCTCGAAAGAAATCATCATGCCAAGCTCACCCCCAAAGCCTACCCTGGAGCAGCTCAAGCAGATGCCTCGCGCTCCTGGCAAAGGAAAAAGGGTCGCCAAGATAAAGCTTCAGCCTGAAGGCCGCCGCATCTTCAAAGATTTGGTGTTCTTTTTCTTCCCAAACAACGACATCAACGGGGTCCGCCGCATGAGGATTGCCAAGGCTATCGAATACGGCGCATCTTGGGTAAAGGAATGGTGCGACCACGTCACACATGTCATTGTGGACAAGGATCTCACCTTGGGAGATCTCAAGACCTTTCTGAAGCTCGAAGCTCTACCTCAACACGTCGTCGTAGTGAAGGAGAAGTATCCGGCGGACTGCATCATATTCCGCTATCTCGTCGATCCCAAGCTGCCTCATTACCGTATAAAGGGAGATGAAGTGCCTCAGCATAAGGCGAAGGATGGTGATGCTTACTCCCCCGGTGCTCAATCGTTGCATTCTCCACAGCTGAAGCCCACGGCTAAAGATGCCACTACAGCCGAGCCTGTCACTCCTTCAACGTCGGATGAGAGCAGCGGAGAGGAAGATCAGCGTCCTGCTCACATTCAAAACAAACATGAACCCAAGGAAGCCGGTGCAGCTGACGAGAGTACTATACCAGAGCTATATGATGATGCATTGGAAGAGATTATTGCAGGCGCAAAAAATACCAACTACCTCGTAAGTCAGCTCCCCTTCGTCCTTTACCAGAAGATTGTCTTTCATGAGTGTGCCCATTGATTGCTAACAGCCGTTGAAGCCTTTGGAACTGGAAGAAGGAGAATCCTCCGAGAAAGCTGGTGACACCGACGGTTCTGATACCAACGATTCGGACACCGAAGATGAGAGACCCAAGAAGGTGGCAAAAACAAGCATCGATCAACATGCTGGTTCTTCGGAGCAGTTCCAGTGCATGAAGAAGAACGACGGAAAGACGAAAAACACAAACCCCAACGCCCGCACGATAGAGGTCTTGACAGAGATGGGGAACTACTACGAGCAGATAAAGGATGAGTGGCGTTCCCGCGCCTATCGGAAGGCGATCTCAGTCCTACGCAAGCAGACCCAAAAGATCATCACCAAGGAAGAAGCTATCAAACTTCCCTGCATCGGCCCCCGCCTCGCCGCGAAGATCGAAGAAATCGTGTGGACCAACCGCCTCCGCCGCCTCGACAACGCCCGCCTTGAGCCGGGCGACGAAGCGCTGCAGACATTCCTCAAGATCTACGGCGTCGGCCTCTCCAGAGCCAGCAAGTGGGTCATGGATGGCCTGCGCACACTCGACGACCTCACCACGCGCAACATCCCCCTCGCGCCGACGCAGCAGATCGGCCTCGCCCGCTACGCCGACTTCAACACCCGCATCCCCCGCGCCGAGGTCACGGCCCACGGCGCCGTCGTCGCCAAGGCCCTCGCGCAAATCGACCCGCACGCCACCGCCACCGTCGCCGGCTCCTACCGCCGCGGCGCCGCCGATAGCGGCGACATCGACGTCCTCATCTCCCACCCGACTGCCGACTTGGCTCGTCTTCAGCAGCTGGTCTTTGAAGAACTCGTCCCCGCGCTTACTGCAAATGGCTTCCTCAAGGTCGCGCTCGCGGCGCATCACGGCCGCAAGGGGGCCGGCGGCAATGGCGCCGCCGTCGTCGACTACGGCACGAAGTGGCACGGCGCGTCTGCCTTGCCGCCGTCCACCACCACCAACACCACCAATGACGGAGAAGGAAAAGGGAAAGGGAAAGGGAACGGGAAGGATCAAGAAGTCTGGCGGCGCCTCGACCTCCTCCTCGTCCCGGCATCGCAGCTCGGCGCCGCGCTGATTTATTTCACCGGCAACGACATCTTCAACCGTAGCATCAGGCTGCTGGCTAGTCGGAAGGGCATGCGGTTGAATCAGAGGGGGCTGTACAAAGATGTGATGCGCGGGTGGGGCAGGGAGAAGATTACAGATGGAGAGCTGGTGGAGGGTAGGGATGAGAAGAGGATCTTTGAGGTGTTGGGCGTGCCGTGGAGGCCGCCGGAGCATCGGATTTGTTGAATGTGGGCGATGGGGGATGGGAAGTTGGAGGATATGAGGTGGTTTTCGGAGATGCAGAAGTTAGAGATATGGAAGGGATCGGGGGAGTAAAGGGAGTTTGGTTATTGGTGGGGCGAAGGATGATACCCGGAGGTGTTTTGCTTGCGACTTTCCTATACAAGGCATGGCTTATTGAGATCACTTTCACTGACGTGGCTTTCGTGACCCTGTACGTACATGGGCATGCGCTACTCCGTCGAAGATGCACGTGTGAGGGACTCCGTGCGGCAGGTGACGTGTGGACTTTTACTCTTCTCTTTTCCCTTGAATTATCTCATTCCTATCGCCGGCCTTTATCTGCCTCACAGAATCAGCGTGGTGGTCGACGACAAAAACGTCAAACAGAACCGCAACGACTCTCGGTGTCTGTCCATTTCGCACCTTATTGAGGATGAATACATTTGTCCTTCTTTTCGTCGTCGGGCTCTAGTGCCGGCAAAGACTGCTTTGCTTTCCTTGAGGCAAACAAGAAAGAGCAACCTGCGAAAACAGCGCTGAGCTGCGTCATTGCGCCGCCGCTATGCGGATCTTTTCAGCATTGTGTCAAGATGCTTCGCTGCAGCAGAATCGTGCAATGGTGGGGGTCCAGCATTGGCGTGGGTTGTTCGAGGCTTTAAATTCGTGTCGGCTTGATGGAGGATGAGGTTTTGTGCATCAATCTGCTTAGTCGCTTCAAGAGAGTAAGTGCCATGACCTAAGACTCATTCAGACAAACTGTGCTTTGGCTGTTGCCTTGTTCCGTTTCCGACTCTGGTTACTTTCCACTGGGCGTGACTACCACGGTTTCAGAACAACTTACCGGGGACGCATTGTTTGTAGAGTTGATGAAGGACTTTATCTCTGGGAAATGCTGTAGCGCACCGTAAAGTATGCTGTGCGGCCTTGGCAAGCCGGAGAAGCTTTCATGTGTCTTGTGGGCAGATAGCATCATTTTCTTCTCCGTGGTGCGTACACACTGTGTCCAAATGCTGCGGCTCGGCATGTTCCACTGTTTCGTATGATCATGGAAACTACTTTCTCGTCACGACACACGGTCGCAAGGATTAGGTTGGAGAAGTAACTACTCCTTCAATTCCAGTCTCGGACCGATCCCGCAGAGTTTCCCTTGTGTATTATACCAGCGTTGATGAAAGGCTCTCTTCCAATCCCTTTGTCAGTCTAGGAATCCAGCTTCGCAGTGTCGACTGCCAGTTTTTTATATTACTTGCCAAAGTCGATGACGTCTTGTGCCTGCTGACCCTTCTTTTGTCGCAATTTGCCGACTTTCCGAGCTTGAATGTCTCAGCGCAAAAGTCCCAAAGCGGCAATCTCGATCGCAGTGACCGGCATAAGATACCAGCAGCCTTCCTCATCGTTTTGTAACCCCTAGTCTTCGATAGTCAGTCACCTCGCATCGACTTTCACTTCATCGATACCAAACCTTCAAGACGCATGCCTTCGTTCCGGCCTCAGTCTAAGCCTTTAGTACGGTCATGAGGAAGGACCTGTCCCACCTGAAAAGGCAGTTTGCATCCTGTTGTGAGCTTCGGCATTTCCAACTTTATCTCCTCCTAGATGCGGAGAGGACAATGTAAAGGCGGTGGGGTGTCCGTGCAGCCAATCAGAACCCCCGCACACCGCAGCAACCCGGAGAGCCGAGCCGTTACGGCACTGTCATGTCTCTCCCATCGCACTACTGGCATAGGCCTACGCCTTTTCTTTATATAGCTCTCTCAAAAAGTTGGTGTATGATATTGAGATGTGGAAGGATGTGTATTTCACAGCAAGCGGGCGCTTGCGTATTCGAGCGTTCAAGTTTAAAAAAATAAAAAAACCACTGATCTACAGTGGATTGCATTGGACTTGAATGCATGCCCCCATGGCTTGAACACTCTTGAGAGCAACCATCTTCCTTCCGTTTGTATATAATATATTCATTTGGGAAATCAATCATGAGTGAGATAAACAAACCCTGGACTATCGAACGAGATGAAAAGGACAGAAAATGGATATGAAGAAGGGTCCGTAGATCTCCCTCCGCACACTCCTCCCCCGGACATCAACTTACCCTGAAGTCCATGCGCATGAATGAACCTCTCCGATAGTATTTGACCCAAAGGAGTCATAGATCCCGCCCGCGGTAATCATGTACTAATAGACTGGCGCGTAGAGCTTCAGTGCTGAGACTTCGCCGTAGCCGCCCGCAAGGCCGGCCTTCAGTCGGGCTGGGAGCTACACTGCACGGCACAGCCGCTGTTCCCATCGTCGTCCGACTCTAACGCGGTGGATATCAATGTCCGGCGGGACTTTGCGTGTCTCACTGATGGTTGATGTCAGTTCTCCAAGGATCTGGCTTCATCAACACCCCATGGCACAAGAGACCACCACCAAAAGGAAGTCAGACGGGTAGGGAGCATTTCTGGAATTGCAATTTCGAGATGAGAGAGGCTTCAGTGCGCGGAAGCTGACCCAGTAGCAGAAGGAGCAAGCCCGCATAGTGGCGCACACTATGCCCTTGAAAATCAATATGCACGAGAAAGAGGGGTCTGGGAACATACAGCCACATGCATTGCAGAGCGTCTTCGCGCCCGAAGGTCCGCGTCGCCATTCCGGCGCTTCCGTCGTGCCGCACCACGTGCAGATGTGACCGACTGGCGACTTTTGCGAGTTGCGCTTCTCATTCGCAGCCTTGCGAGCGGCACTATCCGGGCTCCTCTGTGTGTAGGGTATGCCGACATCGCCATCAACCAGCGCATGAGGGCGAGCGTGAATCCTCGGCGTAGTGTTCGTCGCTGATGGTCCCATCATGGCATTTTGAGCCGATGCGGCGAAGCCGGAAAGGAGCGCGAGAGGTTGTGCGTCAGGGAAGACGGAGCTGGAAGGAGCCACAACAGCCAAATCAGTGTCTTCGTCGTCGTCTTCAGCCTGACGCAGCCCGTCGAGGTGGCGCTGGAGTGAGAGCTCTTCGATCTTCAGCTCCAAGAACCTGTCCATCTGCATCGAGCTCGAAAGAAAGGCCGGACGCGCGACCAGAACGAAGCGACCCAGAGCAGCGACTGGGGGATGCAGCTGGTGGAAATGGCCCTGCAGCTCGAAGGCGGCGTAGGCAGGACTCGGGAAAGCAGTGCGGATGCGCGAGTAGAAGCGGAAGACGCGGCCGGGGCTGAGGGCGGCGTGGTCCAGCTCGTTGAGGAAGATGAAGCAGTCGTCGGGGTGCACGAGATGGTAAAGCGGCAGGCCGACGAAAGAGTGCAGCTCGTGGCCGGTGAGACGCAAGATGCCGGGCGAGGCGTGCAGGACGGTGGTGCCTCGGGCCAGGACGCAGTGCAAATCGCGGACGGTCGCGATGGGAGGGGCGTGCGACTGGTCCGGCATGGGAAAGTGTGGATCTTCGATGGCGGGTGCGATGGGAAAGCGCGATCGCCCATGAGAGCGAGCGATCGAAATGCACACGAGATGGTGAGCCATGCAGAGCCGCAAGCAAAATTGCCCCGGGCACTAGAGGGCTGACGGACCCCTCCACTAGGCCGCCCCGGTCGCAGGGTTCGCGGCAGCGGATCGTAGCTCGCAGATGAGGCTAATTGCTAGCGGCTTTAAGCCGTTTGCTCCGCTTGCCACCACCACTTGCCCTAGGAGCCAGCGCCGTGCCGTCGATCCTCCCCTTCTGCCCTGCCGCTCACGTCCTCACTACCTTTCCCCAGCATGCTGTCGCCCGACCGCCGTGCTGCCAACTTCCAGCCATGACCACGGCCAGCCGGTCCCGCCTCGCCGCTGAACGAGCCCGGGAATCCGATGTCTGCTCGTGCGCTCCCACCTTCCACCTGGCTGTGAGCTGTGAGCCCTGAGTCTGACGCGTGCGCAGCTACCACCCACCCGCGCTGAGCATTCCAGATCTGAGGTCCCAGCTG
Source organism: Diplodia sapinea (assembly GCA_023087385.1). Taxonomy (NCBI): domain Eukaryota; kingdom Fungi; phylum Ascomycota; class Dothideomycetes; order Botryosphaeriales; family Botryosphaeriaceae; genus Diplodia; species Diplodia sapinea. The sequence continues at coordinate 56,293 of JAJMYO010000195.1, forward strand.
GGCAATGGCTCCGACACCACCCTCCCTCCCCCGACCCATGGCCCGCGCCCATCGCAAGATGCTGTGCTCACTGCTCTGGCCCAATTGGGCGCCCTCCGCCTGAATGCCGCACACGCCCTGGTCTCGCTGGTCGACAGCCAGTCGCAAATCGTGCTGGCCGAGGCCACCCAGAACACGCCCTTGAGCGGTGCCGCCGATGCTCTGTGGCTGGGCAGCGCCATCATTCCGCGCGCCTGCGGAGTCTGCGAGCATGTGCTGGACGAGCCTGCTCTCATCGTGGATGACCTGCTGCTTGATGCTCGCTTCCAATCCCGTTCCTTTGTGCAGGCCGCACCGCATTTCCGCTTCTACGCAGGCGTTCCGCTCAAGACTCCAACCGGCTCCGTCATCGGCGTCTACAGCATCTTCGACACCTCTCCTCGCCATGGACTTGCCGAGACACAGCTGCAATTCCTGCAAGACGTGGCAGCCGCCGTCGTCTCCTATCTCGGCATCTCCAAGGCACACGACACCAATCGCAAGGCCGAACATATGATACGCGGACTGGCGTCCTTCGTGACAGGTGCCGCCGACCTGCAGGGCAGTACCGAGCTCGACATGCCGCGTGCGCCCGAGAACCCGTCTATTGCGTCGCCACTGCCACCTCGCACCCCCCAGCTCGAAGGCTATACAACCCCGTCGGACGAGTCACAAGGGACGGAGCAAGAAGAAGACTTGCAGGATTCGATTCTTCCCTCTGGTGCGAGGCGAATGTTTGCCCGTGCCGCCAACATCATGCGGGAGTCCAGCGCGCTCTCTGGTGTCATCTTCTTCGACGCCTCCATGGCAAACACCCTACCCACAGGACACACTCCGCCTCAGACGTCAAGCGATGATAGCGACACTGAAAGAAGCACCATCTACGCCACAAGCAATGCCGAAGAATCCTCTGGATCCAACCCCTCGTCGTCATCATCCACATCTCACCAGCCCACTTGCAAAATACTCGGATTCGCCGATTCTAGTCGCTCGAGCCGCGACGGCAGCCGTATCAGGAAAGATTATCTGATGTTGACAGAATCTTCTCTTCGAAAGTTTCTCATGCGACATCCACACGGTAAAATTTTCAACATCGCACGGCAAACCACGGACGATATACCGATGAAGCGGTCAAAGAAAGGCAGAACTCGACGTAGTACAGCAGTAGACGCCATCATAGATGTTGCTCACAATGCCCGGAGCGCTGCGATAATTCCTCTTTGGGACTACAACCGCCAGCGCTGGTTTGCCGGCTGTTTGTGTTGGGTCACTGATCCGAGACGTGTATTGACATACGGCTCGGACCTCCTCTATCTACGTGGTTTTGGCCAAAGCATCATGGCGGAGATGAGTCGGATCGATGCTGCTGCTGTAGACAAGGCTCGAACGACATTCATAGAGTCCATGTCGCACGAGTTGCGGTCACCACTACACGGCATTCTAGGAGGGGTGGAGTACCTACAAAGCATGCAGTTGGACGCATTCCAAGCCAATGTCGTATACTCAATTTCCATGTGCGGCCGTACCCTGCTTGACACCGTCCAGAATGTACTCGAATACTCCAAGATCAATGAGTTCACAGGGCCGTACGCCAAATCCGCATCCTCGGGAGCCTTACGCCTGCGTCGCTCATCCACCGGGCCTCTGGGAAGCAACCCCTCTATCGACCTACGCCGACTGACCGAGGAAACGGTAGAGGCCATCTTTTCCGGACAATCCTACAATCTCGCATCTCCTCAGCCAAATGACGAGGAAGATTATTTCTCGGACGGTGCTAGCCCCGTCACCCCTCTATCAAAATCAACTCGTAAGGCCGTCCGTGTCGTTCTCGATCTCCCAGCCCGTGACTCTTGGACGTTTGGGATCCAACCAGGAATCTGGCGCCGGATCCTCATGAACGTGTTTGGCAACGCGCTTCGATTTACCGAAACTGGCTTCGTCCGCGTAGCTTTGTTCGCCAGCGATATCAGCGATACCGAGAGCGAACTGCTCCTGACTATATCCGACTCGGGTATCGGAATGTCAGCCAAGTACGTGCAGGATGGTCTCTTCAAGCCCTTTTCTCAGGAAAACCCGTTTTCGGTTGGCACAGGTCTGGGCATGAGCATTGTCCAACGTCTCGTGCAGAGCCTCGGCGGCGAGGTAACCGTCAAGAGTAAAGTCCGGTCCGGCACTACGGTCCAGATCCGCGTGGTGCTTTCCAAGCGTATCCCCGTAGATGACGACTTCGAATTTTCCGTGGCAGCCCGGGCACGTGGCATGAAAGTCGCCGTTATCAGGAACGGAATCCTCGAGGGAAGGGAATCACGAGAACTTTTACGCGCGAGCGAGGGCCAGTTCCACGATTGTCTGACTGACAACCTGAGGACATGGTTCGGTGTGAACGTGTCTACGTCACGCGATAACATCGATGATTACAGCAGCCAGCTTGTCATCTACCCCGGACCTAGTTTCAATTCCATATTTAAAGCGAGGAAGCGAAGGGGTGTTTCTGTGGTTATCGCTGTAGATGGCATCGAAGCCGCAACTTTGAGGACCGATCCTCGAATCAAGAGCGGCTGGATCGAAGTAATCACGCAGCCGTAAGTCGTTGTCCCATCGTTCTTCTCCCGTACGCAAATAACATCGTCAAATTGAGCTCACATTGCGACAGCTGCGGTCCGTCCAAGCTTGCACGGATCCTTGATCGGTACATATCCCGCCTTGACCCGGAGTCCAACGCCCCACTTCGGCCGGACATTACAATATCACCAGCATCCGGCATGGTCGAATCCAACCTACCATTCCGCCGCCAATATACAAGTCCTCAGAAGAGCCCCAATCCAGGAACAAGCAGCGCCTCGGAGCCGGCATCCAAGGAGGACGACGACCACCCAGTCCACGAGACACCACCACCTCTCCCGCATCAGCCCGCCCAAACCCAAAACCCATCAACAAGCATCTCAAGCAACTCCTCCTCCAGCGTCGCCACCCCACCTTCCAACTCGTCCACAGCCTCGCAACTCTACCACCGTCAAATGCACGACGAGATGGAAAAACAACAATCCCTCCTCAGCCCTCCGCCCGCCGTCCTGCCGTCCATCGCCATAACCGCTTCCCGCGGCAACAACAGCAGAAAAGACATCCTCATTGTCGACGACAACCCGCTCAACCTGCGCCTCCTCTCCGCCTTCCTCACCAAAGCCGGTTTCGAACACCACACGTCCGCGCCGAATGGGCTGGAGGCCCTGAATCTGTTCAAGCAGGATCCGAAACGCTGGGCGGCGGTGCTAATGGATATTAGTATGCCCGTCATGGACGGCGTGACGGCGACGAGGGAGATTCGGGCGTGGGAGCAGCGCATCAAACCCGCGGCTGTCGGTGGTGAGAGTGGCGGTGGTAGCCGAGCGGATCAGCTGAGGACGCTGAAACGGTCGACGAGCAGCGAGGACTCGAAGGAGACAGTTAGGATGTGGAGCAAGGGCGCGGCGGAGGCGGGGGCTGGGCATGAGCTGCTGGATGAGGCGTCGTGGCCGCCGGTGCCGGACGAAGAAGGTGAGGGCGAGGGCAAGGGAGACGTAGCTGGCGCCGATGTGCCGTCCCCGGTGGCGTCTCCAGCGGCATCTCCTCTTCCCGTCTCTTCGCCTGATGATGAAGTGGAAAGAGACAACGGCGACGGCGGCGGCCCTGACACGGAGCAGCAGCAGCAGCTCGAGGAGCCCGCCGCCCAACCCGCGCCAACAGAATCCCCGCCACTGCCGCCAGGCATGTCCTACGTCTCCCTCGACGACGGCGACGACCCGCCCTCGGACGCCGACGACAACGACCACGACCACCCCTCCTCCTGCTCCCCCTCCCCGCCCGCCCCACCTCTACCGGAAATGCCAGCAGGAGTAGTAGTAGCCGAATCGCCGACGCCGAGGGCGCCAGCGCCATTTGCCGAGCTCGCCGCCGACAGAGTGCAGATTATCGTCATCACCGGCCTGGGCAGCGCGACGGCGCGGTTCGAGGCGATCAATGCGGGTGCGGACGTGTTTATGACGAAGCCGATCAAGTTTGGCATGTTGATGAAGACGTTGAGGTGGAGGGTTGCTGCTTGAGTTGGGAGTGGTGGTGGGGGGCTGTTCTACTTTTTCTTTTTCTTTCTCCTTTTTCTTCTTTTTCTTGTTCTTCTTTATCTTCCCACCGTTTTGGCATTGTACAAAATTTGACTGTTTGGCATTCATAGAATGGAACAGAAGGAGCTAGCGTTTTCCGACTGGAAACAGCACCAGAAGCAGTAAAGGCAGCAGCGACTTCATCACAAATTATGTTAGGTAGACGAACGAATGGCAAAGAGCTGGGTGGGTACATATGACATGAGTCGTCGCTCAATACGAAACAGAAGTAGAAGCAGAAAAGTAGTGTGGTCTCGTCCACGATGGTAATTTGGCGTACATGGCCTTTACAGTTTTTCAAAATCTCCATGCCACTTCAAGCCGTGATCCACAAATGACCTCAAATCATAGACTTCTTGCTTTCAAAAGGTGCAGATTTAGGCGCTTGGGAGTATTTCTGATCAGACAGTAATGCATAAACATGACGATAACGGGTTGGCATTAGAAACACGCACCAGCACCAAAAAAGATTAAAAGTTCACTAATCATTCCCGATGTTTTGATTGACGACAGAGATGATGGTGCCCTCCAGCAAGGCCTTCCTCGCCCCGATGATCCGCTGCGGATCGCATCCCGTAGTTGGTACACACATGGGCAGAAAGTGCAATCATCGCGTGCGTACGCCCAGCCCACACCGTCTCCACATTGACCTTTCTCGGTGTCTATGCCGATGATCGTATCGTGTCCATCTTCGATCAGACTATCCTTCGGAATCGATATATGGCAGCGACGGGTTGTTTCCACCTGGAACCGAGCGCGGAAGCCCAGCGGTATCAGGGTCACCGTCCGGGCACCTACTTTCATATCAGCACTGCCCAGGACCGGCAAGGAGTTCAGAGCGCTAACGAGGGTACTGGATGAGCTATGGCAAGCGCGACAAAGATGAAAATGGCAGTGAAGATCATGTCGATTTTTGGTTGAGAGGAGCGTATCTTGAAAGAGTGTTTGGTGGGAGGAGTGTTGAAGTATAGTTCCAGATACCGGGAAAGCCGCAGCATCGATACCGAGTAGAAAGACACCAAGGCACGGCATGAGTGTAGCGAGCAGTCACTTCACGCTCGTTCAGACTCCATCAAGAATTCAGATAGTTCACATCACCAGCGCCCCTCACTTTGGTCCTCTTTCTCATCTGGTTACTACAATCGAACTCGCAGTTGCCTTCCAAGTTCGCCGTGTTCATTATTGCATCCCCCGTTAGCTCAGCTGAAATGCCTCTTTCAGCAGGCAGATGCTGTTGCCTACTCCAAATTCCTCAGCAGAAGTTGGTGGTTTCACACATTCCTCTGTTTCGGCAACAGGGCGGCACTTACATATCTACTCGAATCAGCCCCACCGTCCCCCGCATTCCACCATGGCAAAACACACTGGCCACGCCCGACACGCGAGCCTGTAAACGAAAGATCGGCCACAAGCGCGAAACGCTCACACGGCATACACGCGTGCGCAACGCGCCATAATCAAAGGGATTTCTTGCCCTCAAATCAGCGTGCGAAACTCGCACCACTTAGCTCGCAGTCTTGGCTAACATGCTCATGTCAACGTCCAAACTACGTAGCACAAGCTTCGGCCTGGCGTTATCGCGCGTGACGCGAGAATCCTACGATGCCGTTGTGGCGCGCGGCTTCCAACGGGCGGGATATCGGGAGAGTGTGGCGTTGAGTGTGCGGGCCACGAGGAGAGGCGTGAATCAGATGTCGGATTTTGCTGATAGTTACGAGGGCAGTGATGATGGGGGTGCGACCGGGTGGTTGCGGGAAGGGCCACAGTGCTGCGAACATGGGTTTGCCGATCAGTTGCCGTTTCGCGTTTTGTTTGCTTGTTACCCTGGTCGCGGTGCTTGCTCGGACATGTGACGCTGCGAGTGGAAGGTGCAAATTCCATTGCAGACGCCATCGTAGCAATGGCAGCGTCACTTATGCCTGTACCATGGGACTTCAATGGCCTGGATGTTTCGAGAACAAGACAATCGTTGCTCGCTACCGAAAAAAGAGACAACTCGGCAAGTCCGAGAATAGGCGTGGCCAGGTTCCACAGCAGAGTCGCATCACCCGTCG
>JAJMYO010000196.1:0-65692 GCA_023087385.1 Diplodia sapinea
CCCCCCCCCCCCCCCCCCCCCCCCCCCCCCCCCCCCCCCCCCCCCCCCCCCCCCCCCCCCCCCCCCCCCCCCCGGCCACAGGAGGAGGAGGAGAAAGCGGATAAACGCAACGGGACGGACGGGAGGGATGAGGCATGGGATGGACGTACCTATGTACCAGTCCTTGGCGGCGTCGAAGCGCGGCAGCCACCGCAGCAGGTTCGACCACATGAGGGCCGTGTCGGCCTCGATGAAGACGAACCACTTGGTGTGCGGGCTAGGTGCGTGTGCGAGTGCGGCCCGCATCAGCGGCAGGAACTTCCACTTGTCGAGGTTCCACGCCTGCTGCCGCAGCGCCGCGTCGCCCGCGGCTTTGGCCGCGATGTCGACCCGCGCCGCCTGCCAGGCGCGCAGGCGGTCGTACAGCTCGAAGGCGCCGGCGGTGTCGTACTCGTCGTCGTCGTTGGCGGCGGCTTTGATGGCGTCCGGGATGCTGCCGCCGCCGAAGACGTCGTGCACCAGGTGCCCGTCGATGATGTCGTCGAGGTCGGAGAAGAGGGCGAAGTGCGGCGCGCACCGGAAGGTCGTGCGGAGGTGGATGGGGACCTTGGCGTGCGCGACAGTCGCGCCGGTTTTGAGCACGATGAACATGTCGTCGGCACCGGGGAGGTGCGTGGGGCAGGGTGTGTCCGGCGGCGGCTCCGCGGCGAGCGGGGTGTCGTGGTGGTGGTGGTGGTGGTGGTCGTGGGAGCCGGTGGCGGTGGTGGTGGTCGTCGTGTTGAAGTTGGTCCGATCGACGAGCCGGCGCAGGATCAGGACGGAGAGGACGAGGACGACCGCCGCGGTGATGATGAATTGCGCCTTGCGGCGGACGCGGCTGCGCTTCAGTCCTTCCATGCTGCCAGAGAGATGCGGGTGCTGCTGGAGCCACGAAGGACGGAGGTCGAAGTGTAGACGCATTCTGGACAGACAACACTTCCGCGTGGTTCAGCGTGGAGGGGGAATATGAGCTACAGCCGCCGGTTGCGGTCTGTAATTGCTAAAAATTGAAGTCCCTTGGTTGGTCGTGAAGGTAAGAGCTCCGCACTCCCCAATCTGGAGTCGTGAGAGGGTCGGCCAGGGTGGTCGTGAGAGGGTCTCGACTACATCTGGGCGGTTTGGAAACATACAGAGCTGCAAAAATTTGGGTCGATGCGAGGACCAAGTGGCAACTTTTCTTTTGGTGAGAAGGAATTTGGTTCAGCTTGAGTAAATCATTTTGGAATGTGGTGAGGAGCTAAGGGTCAAAATTGCATACCCATGCCACTTTGGGCTTAGCTCCTTGCATCCTCAACACTACTGGTTGCCGCTGGATTGTCTGTGCGATAAGAACGAGAGTCCAGGGCAGGTACTTACACAGTAATATGTACGGCAACTACAAGGATAGACGTAAAAGTGAAACTTTCCACTCCGGGCCTGTCAAACAGTCACTGGAACAATTAAGAGCCAAAATATCAAACAGAGAGTGGAATACGACATCATCAATGGCGTGTCAGTTGGCCTCCATTGTATTTTGCTTGAAAATAGCTTTCACACTCTTTGGCCAGGGTATTCCATCATAGCATGCGGTTCCTGGACTCCGTTGTCCCACGGCTACGGCTCTGTAAACAGCAATAGCGCGGTTGCAATTCCGCCATCAATACAACTTTCCAGAAAGCGGATCAAGTACACATCCTAAGCCTCCCGGCTTAAACGCAGCTGGCGAGGGCAAAGAACACGATGACTCAAACCATCTTTCAGCTCTCCCCTTGAGAAGAAGGATAACAACAAACCGAACCTGCCAGCATCACCGCGTGGAACTTCTCAAGACGCTTCTGACAGCCTCACGAGATGACAAAGCCGACACTTGGTACCACGAGGTATATCCCATCGCACAACGAACAAATTCCCCATTCCTTACAAATACAATCATCATTCTCAAAAGGGCCACAGAAAGATGGGCAGGATCCATCGACGCACGCCGCCAAGGCGCGGAGGCAGGTGGTCCTTCACAGGCACATGTTATCGCTTAGTCTCACTCAGTCCCAGTCTCGCATCCGGCGTCCGACCTTCTCGCCCGGAACGCCGACGTCAAGGCTCGGCTGATCTTGCAACAGTAGCAGTAGTATTGTTGCGATCTGACCCAAATACCTGGGTCGATAGTAGCCCTGGGGTTCGGCTGGGGAGCCTTTCGCTGGAAAAAGGAAGTGGGAAGTGTGGTTGGTGTGGCGTTGGAGTCGGGGAATGGAGAAGAGTAGGGGCAGTGGCTTTGGGTTTTGCTGCGGGAGAGGGTCAAGAGAGTGGACTTGGATGGGCATGGACGAGGCTGAGAGGATAGGTGGAGATGGGAATGAGGGCAGTATAGCAGGCGTGTATAAGAGTAGGGACATTTGTTGCTGAAAGTATGGACTGGAAAGTGTCTGCCGTGTTGTGATTAGTGCTCAAACAATGGGTACTTGGATGCAACACATAAGCATAAGCAGTCAAGCACGTTCAACCCCTAAAACCATACCAAGTAAGCTTATGCTAGTGCCGGACGCCTTACCCAAAAGGGCAGACGCGCAGAGTGTAAAAGCAAGTGGATACTTCGCACCTACGTCAATTCCATCAACTACCGCATTTCCGGACTGACGAGACCCCACACGGCTCGTCGCAGGCACCCGAAACCTTACTTTGAGACTACGGGTACGATACGGGAAGCAAAAAATTTTAGCGGCCGGGTCAGGCCCATGCGCCGCCACCGTCGCCAATCTTCCCCAATGCGGGACGATCCCGAACGACGGGACGAGACCAGCGACGGAGGAAACTCCCGTGAGTGAAGCTCCATCGGCATTACTGTGTCGGCGCCTTAAGAACAAACAAAAGAAAAAGAAAAAGAAAAAGAAAGCTGACAGCGTGCATGGTAGGTGCCTGGAAGTTTGATGCTTACTCCCCTTTACCTACCGCGCGCCGCCCGCTCGCGACACTCGCGCGACTCAGACCCAGGAACACAGAACAGGCAAAGTACCGAGACTCCCACCCACCAATGCCGCTCGGCTTATTCGGCAACCGCAAGCACGGGTCAAACATACCTATAACACGCACACACCCCGAGCCTTACTGAAGAGACCGATCCGGAAACATCAGGCGGGCAGGATAGGGGATAGCAGCAGCACATACGAAAAAGGCAGTCAGTCGGCGACGACCACTTCCCCAAAAGGACGCGAAGAGAGGGAAAGGCAGGGCTAGAAGGGCATCTCAAACATAGAAAAGAGGGTGGCGTCTAGACCTCGCAGATCCTTTTCTTGCTCACCTAACCCGCAGAGTGGGTACCGGTAAAGCGGCGTGGACGGAGGAAAGGGAAGCATCGTGAAACGTGCTCGGATCACCCTGAATAATGCCTCATCGGCAGCCAAAACCCTTCTCTTCCCCCACGCAGACGTATGTACGTTTGCGAACGGCGGGTGAGGAAAAGCGAAGAAACGATGCTATCGGCAAAGGACCGGTCGAATCTGCGCGATGCTTGCCGTAGCTGTGGTTTCATGGCTCTCTGTTGAACCGGTCTTGGCGGCACTGGAACGTGACATTGCTATGCAACGCCAGACGTATAGAGTCTTTGTTATACCTGCCAGCCCTTCTTGCGGTGTGTACGGTGATGTTGGACGTGCCTCGGAGCTCTCCGTACTGCTTCCGTTGGTGGTGATTCACTGCTCGCATGGATCCTGACATCAGACCGGACTTGTCGCATCAAAAGACCGCGATGGAAGGTTATGAACTTTCGTGTTGGTCTAACTATCGTTGCCGAGGTGAAGAAGAGAAGTGAGAAGAAGATGGTAAACAAAGAAGAGAGAAGAGGGGGTGAACATATGGTTCGATCTCGTTTCCGACTAGCGGAGCCTAAATCCTTGTTCTTGTGCCGCAGGCCGATGTGCAAGGGGAGAATAGAAGTAGAAAATTGGGCGATCATGCTCTGGACGCCGAGGAAAATGCAAAAGAAAAAAAGAAAAGAAAAGAAAAAGACGCGTAGAGCAAGATAATGACCCAATGTCAAATGAAGCAGATCGAAAGCGTACAAAAAAGACGCACAAGCGAGAATAATGCGGGGTATCTATCTGAAGTGCAAGCAACAGAAAGTGTTCGGCCAAGAGGCGGTTGAAGAAGTTGAGCCAGAGGCAAAGAAAAAGCGACAATTGCACCTTTTGGCGTGCAGCTTGACGATCGGAGCCCTCAAAGCTCCAAGCGAGAAAAAGAAGGCATATCAAAAAGATCGCCATATGCAAAAGAAACGCTGTAATGAAAACGAAAATGCGAAAATGGAGCGGTAAGTGGAGCGTCAACGCCATCAACCCTGAAGTTCCTCCCAATTTGTCAGATCACTCCCATGAAACCTTTGTGACCTTCCGACCAAGCGTTGGCGCCCCTTCCCAGGTCATGTATGTACAAACTCCGATGTATAACTCTGTGCCATTTCGAGGGATCCGCCCCTGTCCGGGACAAACATGACCAGTAGGAGAAAAGGAAAAGATGAGCAGGCCATGATAATCAGCAGTTGAGGTGGCTGAACGAAACCGTGCTGGCGCGGTTGGGGTCTGCGGCAGCAAACGGCCTGGGTGGCGGCAGGAGCGACACGTCAAAGTCACTTCTGTAAAGCAAAGTCAGCTCCAATGGCTCACGAGACTTCTTGATCGGGAATACTCACTCGTCCACGATGTTCCCGACTACACTCTTGCGGTTGGGAATATCGACAAGAACGGGGGTAAGCGTGCGCCTCTGAACGAGACGCTCGCCAGTCGGGCTTTGAACCGTCACCGTCGTCGGCGTGGCATTGCGGCCCGCGCGTCGCAGCGATTCCTGGCGCGCAAGCTTGGGTTTCGGCTGATCCTCTTCGGGGACAACAATGGTAGGCTTGGGGCTAGACTCCTGGCTCTTGTGTTCCGAGGGAGTGAACGTGGTGTTCTTCTGGTTGCTGCTTATCGTCGTGCTGCCGATGCCGTTGGTGACGTTGGGGCTGTTAATGCGGTCCTTGGACCCGGCTTTCGACTGCGCACGTAGCACCTCCTGCTGCGCCCGCTGCCGGCTGATTGATACCTGCCGGGCGATCGCAACGCGATTGGCGTTCTGCACTTCTTCAGCACGCTCCTTCAGCGTCGGCTGGCGTTTCGGCCCCGAGTTCTGCGGTTGCTGTTGCTGTTGCTGTTGCTGTTGCTCGTCCTTTTGCTTCTGCTTCCGTTCGCGGAACTGGCGCTGCTGCTCCAGCATCATCTCGGCATCCCTGTCGCGGGCCTGTTCGCCCTGGTGGTTGTCCGCACCGGGAGAAGACGTGTAGGAAGGCTTGCGTCCCCGTTGCTCTTTCTTTGGCGAAGAGGTCGCAACCGGCGATTCCGTCTGGGAGCCTTGCCTATCCCGACGCTGCCTTTCCCGAAGCGAATTCTGCCTGGCGACAGTTTCCTTCGCTTGAGCGACGCTCTGTCCGCTTAAGCTGCTCAACGGGCTCTGGCTCTGCAGACTGAGGGCGCTACCACTGCTTTGCGCAACCGCCGTTTGCACACGCAAGTCTGGATGTTGCTTCTTGGAAACTATTTCCCAGCCGCTCACATCCACTTTGCTGTTGTTGTACTTCGTCTCCTTCAGCCTGATTGCTACCTCATCGTTGCTTTCAGTGCTCTCAAAACTTGCGTGGCTGTCCCGGTTAGAACCACTGAATGCCTCCGAAATGAGATCAGCCTGACGGACGCCGATGCTGATCTCGTCGGTATTCTCGGGTTCCTCCGTGATATTTTGGGCAACGACCGGCTTCTCGGCATGGGAGTCACTGTTCTCGAAGTTGAAGGACGGACGGCCGGGTGACGCAGGAGCAGTGAATGAGCGCTGAAGCCTATTCTGAGGCTTCGGGAGATTCAGGTTCAGGTTCTTGGGGGCAGGGCTCTGCGCACGTGCCGGACTCTGTGCCCGCGCAGGCACTGGAGAGTTGGAGCGGGAGCCGGCCATTGAATCGCGCGGGAAGAGCGAAAGGTTCAGGGTAGGTGGCTGGAACGTCGGTGTCGCGGGGGATGTGGCGCGACGAGTGGGCATGGGCCGCTCATCATCTCCCTGTTCATCCTGATTCGCCAGGCTCCTGTCAGCCATCTGGGGTGAATTAGTATCGCGACCCGCGCGGAAACAGGAGAAAAGGGGATGATGTACCCTCAGAGAGTCCGAGTTGAGCGGCTTCAGCCTCTCGTTGCCCTGGCGCCGAAGGTGGAGGTTTGACTGGCGGTCTCCCTTGAGCAAACTTCCAAACATGACGCTGTATCGTTCCATTTCGATTGTGGGAATGTCGACGTTCAGCATAGGGCTTGTTTCAGCCCGCTGGACCTGGGGCCTGGGTTCCTTGTGGCCGAAGAAGCGCGACGGCTTCTTCTTGAGCTCCTCTTTCTTGGGGGCCGGCTTTGGGCTTCCTTGATCCAAGTGGACGGTTGGCATCTTCGGTGGATCCAGCGGCGGTAGTGCTGCTGCGCGGGCGTCCGCAGCGGCGGTGCTCTTGCTCCTCAACCTGCTCCGTGGCTTCTTCTCCTCGCCCTTAGCACCCTTGCTCTTCTCATTTTCCGCCAGAGAAGCCTGGCTTGCAATGGCATCGGGATGAGATCCTTTCCTCGTGGGCATGGTCGGCACGGCCGGTGTCTGCGGTGCAGGCATTTGCAGTTGGTAGAAGGGGGCAGGTGTAGCGGGTGCTTTATCAGCAGGACGCCTGCCGAACAGCGACTTCCACCTACTGATCTTGGGCTTCTTCCCATCGCTGGTGATGGGACGCGCAGACGGAGGGACGTCGGCATCGTTGGCGGCGTCCACGTTAGCAGCGCTAGCATCTTCCTTTGCCTGCTCATCGAGAGAGGGGTGCGACTGCTTCCACGCATTTGCATTTGGCTGGTTGGGGCCGCCCAGGGCCATCCCAATAGGCACCGTCTGGTCCCGGTGAAGCCTTTCCCTGGAATAGTTAATGGCCTCGGGTGAGGGAGTGGGGAACTCGAAGGTGTGCTCGTTGTGCTGGATCTGGATGGGGGTGCCCGCGGTGTAAAGAGGCCTGCTCCGGTCCACGGCGCTGTTGGCAGTCCGGGGCCGCGGGATTTCGTCGCCAGATGCTGAAGCGGTACCACTGTCGGCGCGCTTTGGGGGCATGCGTTCGACAGTGCGGAGGTCGTTATGAGACATGGCAGCGGCATTCAGAACGTGGCCATGTGATCCCGGAAGGGGCTGGGCCAGGTAGCTAGTGCGTTTGGAACGCTTTAGCGTCATGGATTTCGAGCGTGCTATGGGTTTGGCCATGGCCGGTATTTGAGATGGCAGATCGGAAAGGCGTCGTGGTGAAACGTGCACGGCAACGCAGCGGGAGAAGGGAAGGGAAGGAGTGTAAGGATAGGACGGCCCTCCGGAGAGCCAATAAAACGCGGTGCAAGGAGCGGCTTGGGGCGAGGGAAAGCGCGAAAAGGCAGAAGCAGCAGGGCGCGCTGGCAGGATGCATAGGAAGGCATCTTGTACGGCGGCGCCAGGCAGAGATTGCGCACGAGACAGCCTTGTCGACGTCGAGTCTCACGCAAATGAAGGGGCACCCACGCTCCTCGGGGATACCCCAGCACGCGCGGGACTGCTCTCTCGTCGCGGATTGGACCGGTGGGGGGGCCACAGACCTTCTCGTGCGCCGGGAAGCAGAGTCGAGCGGGCTCCCGATCAGCCTCGCAGCACGCTCCGAAGCTGCAAGAGAAGCCGGACCCTGCGGCGCCAGCGGGGCCTGGGTGGCGCCGGGCGTGCGGGCGTAGGATTGCCCGTTGCTGCGGGAGCTGTTTCACCTTGAATGGGGATTTTGGCACCGGGCGGCCAATTTCGCTAGAGCGGAGCTGCGCGACTGCCCGCCCGCCGAGCACGCCTCCCGGCGCCGGTGAGCGCGTGTGGGAGATGAGCAGCAGCACTGAGTGGTGATGGACGCTCGGCGGGCAAATCAGCAAATCTTCGAGGCGTGCGTGCGACCCGTGCGACGACTGCAACGGCGACGTTGCTGTTGCGGGCGGCGAGGCCGCGACTGGCGGAGGCCGGAACGCGTCCTGGAGCGAGCGATCGGCATCGGCAGCGGCCGCGGGCTGGGAGGCCTGATCGCGAGCGGAGGATTGAGCAGCTCTGGTGTTGATATTCGCGGGCGGCGCGGGTCGGGCGTTGTGGGTTGTGGGCTGGTCCAGCCCTGGCCGAGCCCGGCGGCAGATCGCGTCAGGACAGCGGCCAGCACGGCGGCCCAGGCTCCACTTGCAGCAACGTGCTCGTCGCTCCTCTCGTCAAACAACGGGCGGCCAGAACAGCGGGACTGCAACGGTCGCCTGCCAAAGCCGATTCCAAACACGCTGTTTCACACGCACACACTCTCACCACCGTGGCCTGCCGTCACTCGTTATCCGCCATGCTTTATGGTGGGCGCGCCGCAATGCTTGTGTATATCGCCTGACTCGTGCCTATTTCGAGGAGCAGCGCGGCCCCACGAGAACTGCCGCGCCACGGCGGAGAATATACTGGCCATGCTAAATTACGGCTGCAGCCTGCCAATTATCGTGGAATGGTAGACCTCTCGTATCGCGAAAACCCCCTCACAGCCGCTTGATGGCGTCGTCGACGCTCCATTTTTCATACTGCTCCGTCATCTCCCTGGTGATGCGGCGCGGCACCTTGTCCAGCGCGCGTCGGAAGTGCTCCAGGCCGATGCTTCGCTTGTCCCCATGCCTGAGGCGATCTCGCAGCGCAGCGCGCGCCGCCTCTGAACAGATTTCGACAATCTCGGCGCCGGAGTAGCCTTCCGTAAGCGTGGCTAGCTCGGCCAGATGGACGTCATCCGCCAGCGGCCGGCCGTTTTGCACCAGCCGGATGTTCAGTATCGCCAAGCGGGCCTCCATGTTTGGCGGCCCAACGTACAGCATGGCGTCGAAGCGCCCGGGGCGCATCAGCGCCGAATCCAAAACGTCCGGCCGGTTCGTCGCAGCCAGGACCAGCACGCCCTTCAGCGACTCGATGCCGTCCATCTCGTTCAGCAGCGTCGTCAGCACGTTGAGCCCGCTGAGCTGCTTGCCGCTCTCGCGCGACGCCGCGATAGAGTCGATCTCGTCGAAGAAGACGATGCTCGGGCTCGCCGCGCGCGCCTTCCTGAACACCTCGCGCACCGCCCGCTCCGTTTCGCCCACGTACATGCTAGTCAGCTCCGCGCCCTTGACCGCCAGGAAATTGAGGTCTGATTCAGTGGCGACCGCTTTGGCGCAGAGCGTTTTGGAGCAGCCCGGCGGGCCATATAGCAGGATGCCGCGCTGGGGCTGCAGGTCCAGCTCGTGCATATGCTCGGCGTACTATAACAACGTCAGCTTCTAGAAGCATGCCGTATTCGCTAGGCATGCGCCTCACCTTGAAGGGCCATTCCGTGACCTCCTGCAACGCGGCCTTGACGCTGTCCGACCCTCCAATGTCTGACCACCTGACTTTGGGCGTCTCAAGGAAGACCTCGCTCATTGCAGTGGGGCGCACCTGGAGCAGTGCGTCTTCAAAGTCCGCGAGCGACACAGCCGTTGCACCTTGATTGCTTTCTTCGGCTACAGGCCCATGCTGTGGCTGTTCCGCATCTAGTGACGTCTGGATTGCAGTGGGCCCGTTCGGCTCATTCCGGTCGTCGAAATACCGGTCGCAGGCTCGCTTCAGCGCCTTCTTGTAGAGTGCAGCAAGATCGCGGCCGACGAAGCCGTGCGTCCTTCCACCGACCTTCTCCGCCGTCTCGTCGGCGATCGGCCATTCCTTTTCTTGGAGCACCTTGAGGATGTCGATCCGGGCGTTCGCGTCCGGCACGGGCACCTCGATCTCGTCGGCAAACAGCTCAGACGTCCTCAGGCCCGCGTCCACGTCGACCAAGCGCGTCGTCGCGCCCACCACCAGCACGCGCGCCGTCTCCAGCTTCAGCATCTCCGCCGCGATGCACCGCGCGAGGTTGGATCTGGACGACCCGCCGCCGCCGCCGCCGCCGCCGCCCTCGTCGGCGCGCGGGGCGAACGCGTCCAGCTTGTCGAAGACGATGACGCTCGGCTGCGCCGCCTTGGCCTCCTCGAAGCACTTCCGCAGCGCCGCCGCCTGGCTCTTCTCGCCCGTGCTGGCCAACGGCTCGTCGACGGCGATGACCTTGCGCCACGGGGCGTCGCACAGCTTGCGCAGCAGCAGGCTCTTGCCCGTGCCCTCGGGCCCGTAGAGCAGCACGCCCGTCGCGCGCCGCAGCAGGTAGGGGTACTTGCGGCGGCGCAGCTCGTCGGTGATGCTGGCCAGGCGCTCGTTGAGCTCGAGGATCTGCTTGTGCAGGCCGCCGATGCCGTCCGAGTTGACGGTGAACACGGGCGCTTCCTTGGGCTCCTCCGCCTGGGTGGCTTCGATTGCTTCGTCTTTGCTGAGCAGCTGGACTGAGGTGGCGAAGTTGCATACGTAGGGGGTCAGTGGCTCTTCTGTCGGTGGCTCTACCTTCTCCACCATGTATCGGTTTTTGATGCCGGACCTGGGTCCTCTTGAGATGGTAGCCGCGAAAGTGCCTCCTGGAAGTACCATGTCAACGCCACCTGTGGAAGGATGTTAGCAAAGTTGTATCAGAGTTGCACTTTAAAAGATGGAAACAATGATTCTGAATGAGACCTGTCAAGTGGAAAGAAGGATGTAGCAGATATACGTACAAAGCGCGGATTTGGCGAACATCTCAATCTCAGCCTTTGAAGTATTGATACTGCCGGGCTCGACTTCCTTGATGTAGATTTTCTGCGCGGGCTGCAGCTCCTGCGGCTCGAGTTTGGTGATGGTGACTTTATCCTCAAGCTTCATCCCGAACAGTTCCTTCATGGGCTCTTCGAGGAAGGCCATGCGCTTGGTGCCCTGGCCCGGGTCTTTCGCTAGCCAGGCCACTCCGATGGCTTTCCGCCTGCCGTCGGCCTGGTCGAGCTGGCAGTAATCGCCATGTCTCAGCGCTGCAGATGCAAGGTGCTTGCTAGGAATGTGGACGCGAAGACCGCCATCGATAGCCTTCGTGGGCAGACTTGACGCCTTGTTGTTGACATTGCGGAGCGAGAACTGAGAAATGTCCATGGTGAATCTTGCGAACCGTGATCTCCGCTCTTCAACTTTTCGTCCGCGACGTCGTCCGCGCGCCCCGCAGACGTTCCTTTCACAGTAGAGTGGCTGGAGGCAAAGTATTTCCCGCAGTAGAACCGGAAGAGAGTAGAGCGGCAGCAAGTCACCAATGGACAACAGGGACTTTTTTTCTTCCAACCAAAATTAAGAAGAAAAAAAGTCGTCACAAATCGGCGGGCGCCAGAAAAGCGGCCGATCAGCCGGCAAAAAGCCGGCGCAAGAATCCCAAACACGTCTTCCATCATCGTCCAATCCCGCGCGCCGCGTTTCTGTGCAGCCAAAGCGACAACTTTCTTCCCTCCCACCCCGACTGCGATGCTCCGGTCGACCACCCGCCGCGCAGCCGCCCCTTCACACTCCAATTGAATGCCGCCGCTGCCGCCGCTGCGCCCGCTCCCGCCGCAGTCCTCCCTCCTCCGGCCTGCATGGAGCGTCGCCGCCGGCCAGTTGCCCAACCGCCGCAGAAGAGGAGGCCCTGCTGCCGCCGCCGCCGCTGCCCGCCGATTGCATAGCGATTCCCCCGCCCCCGGCGAATCTCCGCCTCCCGCGACCGGGTCCAATGGCTCCCCAGACCGCCCCCCGCGTGCTGCTGCTGTTGCGAGATTCAAGACCGCGAAGCACCTTTTTCGGAAAGAAGTAAAATTCCAGAGGGGCCCGTCCGAACCGGAGGGTAGCGATGCCGCCACCATCGCCGACTCCGTTGCCGAGAATGGGGCGAAGCCGTCGAGGAACGGTGCGGTGCGGAGGAAGCCGGGGGGTACACCGAAAGGAAAGGCCCGCCTGTCACAGAAGCAGCAAGAGGGAGGACAGCTTGATAACGATAAAGTGGTGAGGAATGGTGGGAGAGAAAAGGAGAGGAATTATCGGAGAGAAAAGCAGAAAGCCCGCCGCGCGGAGAAGCGGCTGGAGCAGTCGGGTGTCGTGTGGGAAAGTACAGCGAAGGGGGGCAGCCGGTTGCAGAGACTCGCGCAGATGACGTCGCCGGTGCGGGTTGCTGCGGAGCGGGTGGGCGGACTGCGTATCGGCGCCATCACGAGGGATACCATCATGGACGATGAGACGTGGCAGCGCCTGAAGCAGGACGTGGCTCAGATTGGATGGGAAAAAAAGGATGTTGTGGAGGAGGTGAAGGTGGAAGCAGACCAGCATCTTGGGGATGGTAAGTTGGATGAGGGGATGGAACCTTTGGAGAAGAAGGACAGAAGGGTTAGTTACAGGCCACTGGGGAGGTGGAAGAAGGAGAAGCCGGATCCCACCAGTGTGAAAGAGCGGCTTCGAGACGCAATTGGGAACATACAGTCCACCATATCAGCGGAGCTCGAGGACCATTCTCAGCCAAGCAGGTACCGACGTAACGTCCAGCCTGTTACCAAGTCTCTCCATGAGCAGCGACTCGATGAGCTCGAGGCCCTACTCATTGAAGCGTCTCGACGGTTGAGGGAGCTCAAAGGCTATAACCCTTCGGATCTTGATACGTCTCCTACCCTCGGCCTCTCCAGTAATGTGCCATCAGAACCAACTGGCAAAACTTCTCCTGGGCAGGACCAGACTCGGAAGGAAAACCTGCAAGAAAAAGCAACAGCGGAGACTGGAAAACATCCGGGAGATGTCGCCCAGCCACGTAGGTATCTATCAAGGGATCCCAGCCGGCCTTTGCCTCATATGACCGAACAAGCCATCCCATCAGAACTATATGGCCTACGAGAGAATGCGCCGAGCGGCCAGCCCTACCAACGGGTAGAATCTGAACAGAAAGGTCGTCTAAGTTCCCTTACGGAGGACATACTTGGTGATGGGCCGAAGGAGTCCTACCAACGGGTAGAGTCTGAACAGAAAGGTCGTCTGAGCTCCCTTACGGAGGACATTCTTGGTGATGGGCCGAAGGAGCATCCACCCGAAAGCTCGACTGGGAACGCAGAAGAATCCGCAGAAGAATCCGCAGACCCTAGTGGAAACCAAACGGAAAGCCTGGTTGACGAAGTCCTTACACCAACAATGGCTGCACATCAAAAACAACAGGCTCCGCTTTTTAGTGAGCTATTCCCCGAGCTAGCGCAAGGTAGCCCAAAAGCTCAGCGAACACCTTACCAAGAGCGTCAGGTACCGAAGTTGAGTCTTGATCTCCAAGTACAAAACTCTGAACGTCGATCAAGGCTGGTTGGGCGTAAGGAATGGACCACCAAACGCATGCAGGAATTGTACGTGAAAGACATTGTCGTCGTTCAGCTCTCTGGCCTTAGCAGACACTTGGGCGAAACAGATATCAGACGTCTAGTGCCCCAGTCCAGCAAGTACATCGAAGGCTGGTCGGACCCGGATTTCATCAAAGGTAAGCCAAGCATTCGTCCATTCCGCTCATGATCCAACCACTTATGCTTCTCTCGGCAGTCATCCCTGTCCGCGACGAGGAGACGTTGGAGCGTCTGGACCAGTACTATGTCCTCTTCCGCAACGCCCGCAGCGCCCGCGACTTCCAAGAACACGTGCGCAAGCTGCACGTCACGACCAAACGGCACTCCACCAGCTCGCTCCTCTCCGCCCTGCCCCCTCCGCCCGGCTTCCGTGACGACCACGGCGTCGACGTCCACGCCGCCCTGCAGTCCTACACCATCGGCCCGCCCGCCAGCGATAAGATCTACTGCAACATCGTCCCCTACCCCTACCCGCGCGAGCTCCGACACCTTCTCGCCCGCGGCGGCTACGACCCTATCGTCCGCCAACCCTCCTCCTCCTCCTCCGCCGGCGGCGCTTCTCCTCCTCGCAGCGCCCAGCAACACGCCGACGCCATCGCCGCCACCAACGACTCCTCCCCCATCACCAAAGTCCTCCTGTCCTTCGACAACGGCCCACAGCCGTCCATCAGCGAGTTGCGCCGCACCATCGCCCGCGACGGCAAGGAGCGCGGGCTCCCGTGGGCCATCGTCGGCGGCGGGCCCAACAGCGCCGACGCCGTCGTCCGCCTGAACCCGAACCACTCGAAGCCGGACAACAGCGGCGTGCGCAAGGTGGCGCCGCGGTACATTGTCACCCTCGAGACCAAGGCCGAGGCGCAGCGCTTTGCGGGGAGGTGGCATTGTAGCCCGTTTAGGTTTAGTGCCGAGGGCGTGTATGAGAACAACGAGGGCCCGCCGAGGGCGAGGGCGGAGGTGTTGTGGTAGTGAGTCGGGTTGGATGGAGGAGGGGGAGGATGAGAAGAAGGGATGTGCGCGGGGTTGAGTGGGGATGGCTGTGGCTGTAACATATAGGACGCGTTGTATAGATGTGGGAGAGGTTGATGTAGACTTTGTACGATCTTTTCTCCATTTCTTGGAACATACTATTCAGCACAGGGGATCGCCCTTGCTCTACAAGCTTGAAGGGAACAGACAGATGCTAGCAGTCCGACCGCGAGCTGGTGATGGAGCCTTCAACACCGACAAAGTTTTAGATGGTTATACTCACTCAGTGATTTGACCGCAAGTGTATGTGGCCGGCGAGTGTTCGTAGGTCTTGGAAGCTGTATGTCCCAGCACAATCTATGCTCACCACATGAGCCAAATTCCCACCGGCAACATCGCAAGATGCGCCCGAATTCATGAATAACGCCACTTCGTCTTCTCTAACACCCTTCGCTACCCCTTCCACCGTCATACTCCACCATCAACCTCCACCCCTCAATATTTCTACCTTCACTGGTAACACACAGACATTCAAGGCGTCGAAATGAAAGAAATAACATTCGATCAAACTACATATTCAGAAGCACCGCACCAAATCGTTAAAATAAGTACATCCAAGCAAAAAAACAATCCCCGAATTGCGCCACCAACACCATGCAACTGTGCCACCCAATGAATGAATCGCAAAACCCCCCATTTCAAGACGTTGGTATATCGCTAAGACGTAGCATTGCCGAACGACGGCTTTTCTTCTCCTTTGGAACTGTGTCCATGAAAAACATTTCAAACACAACCCCTCTGATTGTGAAAAGAGACACCGGTGGAACACCGATGCTTAGGGGGGAGATTACGGCCCTACTATCATCCCAGCGATTCGTTTCTCGGCAAGGTAAAGTGAGAGAAGAAGAAAATTGAGGGAAAGGGGAAAACAACAGGAAAAAGGGATTCTAGTTCACCACGCTTCTTCTTTTGTTGCGGCTATGGCTGTTCGACGTATGGCTGAACGACGTCCGGCCGAAAGTATGCGACATCCTGCTGGGGCCACTGCTCACTTCAAACTCATCATCTTCCTCCATATCTCTCTCAATGGCACCCTCGGGCAGCTCCTCGTGGAAGACCTTCCTCAGTTCCTTGCACGCCGACAGGTAATGCTCCTGGACACCGGGCGTCGGCCGCAGCGGGTTCGGGGCCTTGTCCCAGCCGTGCGGCACGCCGGGAACCATGGTGTAGACGACGTTCTTGCCCAGCTTCACCAAGCGATCGCGCAGCCTCTCGGCCTCGGCGAGCAGCATGTCCCACTCGCACGTGAACATGATGATGTCCTCGGGCAGGCCGGCCATCATGGTGTCGGGGGCGCGACCGGGCGAGAGGTAGGGGTTCGACATGTCCATGGTGGGCGGCGAGAGGTAGCTCTCGTCGAAGAGCTGGGTGAAGACGGCGGGCAGCTCCTGGTCCTTGCGGACGCACGTCATGCGGCGCTGCTCCCTCGTCACCGTGTAGTCGGTCGACGGGTACCACGCCACGATGGCCTTGACCCGCAGCTCGCGCCGCACGTTGAAGAGCGTGCGGCCGCGGCTCAGCGCCTTTTGCGGGATGTTGTCCGTCGACCCCGGCGCCGGGTTCATGCCGAACGGCGTCTCCGCGTCGTGCGGCTCCGGCACCACCTCGCCCTGCAGCCGCAGCGGCACCGTCAGGCTCATGTTGCCGCCGCTGCTGAAGCCCGACACGGCCACACGCTCAATGTCGATGAGCAAGCTCTCCGCGTGCTCGGCCAGGTACAGGATGGCGTCGACGCCGTCTTCGACCGCCGTCGGGAAGGCGTGCTCGGGGGCGCGGCGGTAGTCAACGCTCACGACGACAGCCCCCACCTCGCGCACCACCGTCGCGCACCAGCGCGCGTCGTCCGTCGCCTGTCCCAGCGTGAAGCCGCCGCCGTGGAAGTTGACGACGACCGGGAACCGCTTCTCCCGCATCCGCTTCTGCAGGCTGTAGTCCTCCGGCACGTAGAACTGCAGCTTGAACTCGCCCTTGATCGGCGACACAGTCGTGGGCACGGTGCGGGTGAAGGACGGCTTGGGCGGCCGCGGCGACGCCATCCGGTGCAGCATCATGCCAATGCCCATGAGCACGCGCCAGAATTGCGCCTGGACGTGGAGCACCCATCGGGGGCGCGGCGCTCGCGAGGTTGGCGGTTGGGATTTGGCCATTGCGGGTTGTGGGTGGGTTTTCGTCGTTGGGAGGATTCGTGAGAGTGGCGACACGCTACAGGATGGGGAGAAAGGGAGCGGTAGGGCTGGTTGCGTCTGCAGGGCGGCAGATAAGACGAGGACGGGTCAATTTCAACGAAAACGCGGAGATGGACGGCCGAGCCAAGCGTGCATTAGCTTCGGGAACTTGGAAGGAGCTAAGGAGGGAGTTTGCGGGTCAAGGTGAGAAGGTGGTGAAGAGAGCGTGGATTTGATGGTGTGGACACAGCCTCACTTGCTTAGCCGGGATGATGTGGTAAGTTCTCGGCCGGGCTTTTGTGCTTCGTCACGCAAAAAGCGTATGACGTCGTGTTCCCGGCGCCTTGTCCTGGGGCAGCCAACCGATCAGGGAAGCTCCACATCAGCGGCTCGCCCACGCCGATCCCCCTCCGGCCCCCATCCACCCGCTGCCGCATGCCACATCCATCATCGCCAATGCAAAGAATCGCGGGGTTTGAGGTTTGTATTGGGCAGTCCGCTACTACCAAGTGCTACAAACAGGCCAAAGCAGAAGGCCACCAAAATCAGCCCGAAGGGCGTGGGTCATCATGTCCTCGAGAAGCGCCGCCCGGAACCTAGATGCTCCTCTAATGAATGCCCGCAAGCTATGCAACAAAAGAACTCTAATCCGAAACCCGTCCAGGTGTATTGACCTCGCCGAAGCCAATCGGTCATGTCAACGCCGTGAAGATAAGCAAAGTGCAACCATTAATAATCGTGTAAGACGCGCAAAAGAGTGTCGGCGGTAGGCAATCGCTTCGCCTCGTCCGAACCCGGCTTAGACGTGCTCCCAGTCGTCGTCCTCGGACCGGGCCGCCTTCTTGCCCTTGCGGCCGCGCAGGTTGGCGGGCTCGCCGTTGCCGTCCAGCACCTCGTACTCCTCGTTCACCAGCTCGTGCGTCTTGCGGTCCTCGAACCGCTCGATCGCCTGGACCAGCGCCTGGTTGAGGATCTGGCTGCCGTGGCTGGGCCCCTTCTCCGCATCGAACGAGTATGTGATCCCGGCATCGGGCTCCGGTGCCGCCGACGGCTCGACCGGCTCCTCGTCTGTCGATTCACCGCTGGTGTAGTGGTCCATGGGAAAGACTTCGTGCTTGCGGCTCCGCGCTGCATGCGCCGCCTCCTTGGCCTTCTCACGGCGGTGCGCGGCGGCGACCCTGTACATATGCGCCGTTAGCATTTGAAGCTGCAGCATGCATGGCCGGAGCGGTCTCACCTTTGGCTGATGCGAACGGGCCTGGGGTTGCTGTTGAGCGGCCGTCCGGGGCCCCATGCGGCGCCATTCGACCACTTCGCCTTCTGCTCGTGGTCACGCTGGTAGTCGACAGAGCCGGCGCGGAGGTCGGAGGTCGAGGTGGTCTGTTCGGAGGCCATGGTGAAGAGCTGCTGGAGGTTGGTGGTAGAGAACGACTTGGAGTGAGGCAGGCTGATGAGCAAGGATGGAGGATGGGAGGATTGGTTGATTAAAGAGTCGTGGAGGATGGCGGCAGGCGGCAAGGAGGTCGGTGACTTATAGGTCAAGTGGGCTGGTCCAGATGATGAGTCGGAGCTGAGTCACTGGGGGAGGAGGTAGTGGCTGTGCTATGCGCAGCTGGTGCTCGTGCGGTGTCCGAAAAGGGAGCAGTTCTAGAAGGGGGAAGCTGGGGCTCGTAAGTCTGTAGAAGGCGCGATACAAGTGCTGGCAAGAGAGCAGAAGGGCCGGAAAGCAGGATAAAGGAGGCTCTTGTTTATGTACTCGGTGGCAGATGACGCGCCCGGCTGGATCCTGTATTGATACTATGTTGGGACAAAGCAAAGGGACCCGAGATAAGAGGCTGGCGCCGGCCGGTGGCAGATGAGCCACGGGACCCAGCCTGGATGCCCGTCGAGGCTGATCGCGCTCCACGCCGCAGGATGCTGGCCGCTGATAGGAGAGCGTGATGCCAGCCTCGGCATGTCAGCGTGGAGCCTTGATTGCGGCAGCTGTCGTCAGGTACCGGAAAGCGGTCGCCGCGCGCAACGTCGTCCGGCTCCGGCAGCCCGCTGACGTCTGGCGGGGTCCTTTGTGCTGCTGCGCGCCACCGGCATCACGGCGGCTAGCGCCGCTGGGGATGTCGCCATCACGGGCGCGAGTGGACGTGCTCTGGCAGACTGGCAAGGTGTCCTTCGGTTGGTGACGGACGAGGGGCAGCGCAGCGACAGGGAGAGCCGATCCTCCGCATCGCTTCCGCCTTGACGCGCTGACTCCACACGCGCCGCCGCCGCCCATCAAGCCCCATCATTCCATTTAGCCAAGATAATACTGCCACCCCACCCACCCTATCTACGTGCCACCAAGGTAATCTGATGCCGATACCCCTCACCCGTCAGCTGCCGCCGCTGCCTCTGCGGGTTCCGCGCCAGACGCGTCGCTTTCGCTGTCGTCGACGCCCGCCGCGGCTTCGCTGGGCAGCTCGCTGGGGAACCAGCCGTACGCTGCAAAGTCGACGAGGTATTCGCCCAAGCTGCCTCGGCCCACGTGGACCCCTTCGCGACGCAGCGCTGCCGCTTGTCGGCTGGCACCCCCCGGGCCCCTTTGTTCGCCGGTCAAGGTCAGCCAGTGCGCCTCGGTCACGGGGTTGGAGCGCTTGCTTCGCGCTGAGACAAGGACTGTGTTGTCAAGCGTCAGGCCAGGACATACCTCGGACTGATGACGCCCTTTGAGTTGATGACGCGCTGCCACGGCACGTTGCCGCTGTGCCATCTCGGTCCGCTGCTGTCACCGTCGTTGCCGCCCGCCTGCTCGGTGTCACCCGGCGACGGAAGGTGTTTGAGAGAGACACCGACCTGCCTGCATCACCGTCAGTCTTTATCGTTCTCGACCGCCACCTGATGCCTCGTCGTCCACGCACCTAGGACATTCCGCTGCTCGATGGAACCGTCATTAGTTTCGAGTCCTGCCGGGTGCAACCGGGTGCGCTGGACTCACGCCTGCCCACGAGCCGTGCAATGTGCCCATAGGACGTGACCTTGCCTCGAGGTATTTCTTGCACTGCCTGATACACCGCTGCGAACCACGCCGCAGCCTCCTCCGATCGAGGCGCCATGTTTGCTGGATCAAGGTGAGATCATCGACGGGCCAGATCAGGCTTTGAGCAGGCAGAAGAGTGACTCTAAAGAATCGCCCAAACAGTCCAAGTTCGCCAAGCGCGTCCGAAGATGAGTCACGTGGGATTGCACTTCCTAACTGGGCAGCAGCCTATCAACTCGGTTGTGTTGAGGACAGGCTTCGAGATTGTTTCACGTAAGGAGATGTGACATCGAACGCACTGCCACAGGTTTGACGTTATGGCCCACTAGCCACTTCTAAGCCTATGCGATGGACGTGATTCCGCCTGCCGCGCATCGGCTGCTCGACTCCTTCCCTCGAAGTCGCGCGTGCCACAACGCCATACATGCCGACTGACAGTGCGAGCTTCACCCGAAACGCCTGCCAGCTGTAATCCACGCGGTCCGCCACATCTGCGTCAACCCAGCCTCCGTCGGCCCCATCGTTGGCGCTGACGCGCACGCTCGCGATCCCATCGTGGCTCCACGCCCACCCACTGACCTCGACCTCCACGCTACCGCCCTGACCGGCGGCGACATCATCACCACGACCGGTCAACAGGAGCACCCGCGTGTCCGGCGGTGGGTCCACTATCATCGAGTTCGGCTCCACCGCCCAAACCGGCCGCACCACCACCTCCCCCTCCGCCACTGCACCGCCACCATCCCTCGACGAGCCGCCATCATTGCCGCCCGCGGAAGATGAAGACGCAACGACACGCTCATTGTACCAGCGCGTTGTGAACGGCGACGGCGCACGCCCCTCCCTTGCCGAGAGCCGACAGAGCCACTTCGTCATATTCGTGCCGAACCAGCCGGGCACGACGAGGCGGACCGGCCCGCCGCGCTCCTTGCGCAGCGGCTGGCTGTTCATCTCGTACGCGATCAGCACTTCGCCACCCCCTCCACCGACCCCTCCACCACGAGCTCTCTCCATTGGCAAGTCCTTCTGGTAGCGGTCCGCATTGATTCCGGCGAAGGCACCGCGGTCGAGGCCCTCGGACCAAATGAAAGATGCCCGGGGCAGCGGCGCCGCCACGTCGAGGAGCGACGACAGCTTGACGCCGGTCCAGGTGACGTTGCCGATGCGCCAAAGAGCTTTGTCGGGCGGCGTGAGCGGGCTGCCGTAGCATTCATGGAAGGCGGTGAGGGTCGTTCTGGGGAGTGATTTTAGCTGGGGCAGGGTGATGGCGAAGGGATGTTGGACGAGGCCGTCAATGACCAGAAGCCATTTTTCTTCGTCTACGACGGCGGGGCCCATGTGGATGGTTTCGAAGAGGTGGCTGTCGGGGGTGATGAAGTCTTTCAGGGCATATGGAGGCGGTGGGTGGCGGATGTGGAAGCCGGGAGGGTCTATGGCGATGCATGCTTTGCGCTCTTCGTCTTCTTCCGGAGGAGTTGCGAATGGGATGGTGGTTTGACTCGCCATCATACGATACTTGGGATTGTTCTAGCTGTAGACTTAATCAATCTGCTCATTGATCAATCCAATAGGCGAAAGAAAAGTCGAGTCCAAGTTGCACACCTTGGAAATAGTCAACTCAACTCTTACGCACACAAGTAGCCATGAAAATGACGTAACGGACGGAGATGTCGAGTATTAAGAGGAGTTACGAAAAAGCGTCAAATTTACACGTCTAACTTAGGCAGACGAAGACCTTGTATTACTAGAAAATCCAAAGAACTGTTTGAGATGACAGTTGGTGAGGTGGAGAAGAGGACTGAGCGGGGAACAGTGTGTCGCTTACATAATAAGGTTTCAACAGACTTCTTGGCGTGTTTGCAACCTTTGGCCACTGCGCGACCGCGTCACATCCAGAACTTGTTGATAGCTCCAAGCTCCCCATACTTCCTCACCACACCCCCTCCGAAAACCCCCTCGCCGAAACTCGCAATGTCCCTCGCCGACTACCTCTCAAAAAAATACCTCACCGCCGACGTGCCCGCAGAGAAGAAGAGCAAAAAACGCAAGAGAAAGGCAGCGGCAGCGGCCGAAGCCAGCGGCGGTCTGATCATCGCCGACGACGACATTACAGGATGGAACAACGGGCCGCAAGCACAAGATGACGAGGACGCCCCAATGATGGGTGAGTAGTCAATTCCCATTCCTTTTTTCTTCTTCTTCTTCTTCCACCCACAGCAGTCCACCCGTTTTCTCCCTCCATCCACCGCACAACCCTTTCCCGCTGACCCGCGCGCGCGCCCAAACAGTCACCGACACCAACAGCGCCGAGTTCCGCAAAAAGGCGTCGAGCGGCTGGAAGACGGTCGGCGCCGCGGCGCCCTCGTCCGCCGACCAAGCCGCCGCCGACGCCATCATCGCGTCCGCGGCGGCCGAAAACGCCGCGCACGGCGCCGCCTCGCGCGACGACGGACCCATGATCATCGACAACGACGACGACGACGATGACACTCCCGCCATGGATTCGGGAGCGAAGGCCGGGCTGCAGACGGCGGCGCAGGTGGCGGCGGCGCTGGAGAAGCGGCAGCGCGCCGAGCGCAAGCACATGGAGCAGGCGATGCGCGAGGCGAGCGGCACAGCGGCGGAGACGATCTACCGAGACGCGAGCGGGCGCATCATCAACGTCGCGATGAAGCGGGCGGAGGCGCGGCGGGCGGCGGAGGAGGAGGAGGCGCGGAAGCGGCGCGAGGAGGAGGAGGCCAAGGGCGACGTGCAGCAGGCGGAGAAGAAGGCGCGGCTGCAGAAGCTGAAGGAGGCCAAGTACTTGACGGTGGCGCGCGGCGCCGACGATGCGGAGATCAACGAGGAGATGAGGGAGAAGGAGCGGTGGAGCGATCCGGCGCTGGCGTTTCTGTCGAAGAAGAAGGAGGGGAAGAGTCGGACGGGGCGGCCGTTGTATAAGGGCGCGTTTGAGCCGAATCGGTATGGGATTAGGCCGGGCCATAGGTGGGATGGCGTGGATCGGAGTAATGGGTTTGAGAGGGAGTGGTTCAAGTCGCGGAATGCGAGGCAGAATCGGGCGAATTTGGAGTATGCATGGCAGATGGATGAGTAGGTGGAGAGGAGGCTGGATGGGGTGTTTGGTAAACAACGGACGAAGACCTTCGTCGTTGAGGGGAATTTGGGGAACTGCATCGGCATAGCAAGGCGTTCTGGGACAGCATGGGCTGCAGCATATCAACCGACCATCAAAATCATATGGTCTTCTGCAATTTTGCACATGCTTCAAATCTGGTATCTAACAGCCGTAAGGGTTAGATGCGCTATTCTTTACTCACAGACCCTATTCCGCCCTACTCGGTACGGCCCGGTCGTCCAAACCATTCCGTGCACCCTCTCCCTCAACACGACCGCCGGCATCCGGGATGTTTTTTTTTTTTTTTTCTTCCCCGGGTGGCACCAGAAGTCTCGACCGCGACTCATCCCCAACTACGGCGTCGACCTCAAAGCGCTTCTCCGCCTCCCCCTCGCCGATGCCTTGTCTACCCTCGTGTACGGCCCTCATTGCGCGACGGATGTCCGGGGGGCAGCGGGTGCGCCTGGCGTGTGATGTTGAGCGGCGCTGCTGCTGCGGACGGCGATTTGGCTGCGCGATAGGGGTTTGGCGCCGAGGTGGCTACAAAGCGAGCAGAAGAAGAGTTTGCAGCGAGCTAAGTCGCTTTTTAGATTGTGTGAGAGGGAGGCGTTGGCGGGGCTAGAGGGTGATGGGAGTGGGGGTGGTGGTAAGGACGATAGCAGACGTCGACGCGAGACGTCTTAATTTGGACTTACGTATATTTCAAACCTATGCGATACCTAGCACTTGAAAACATTTTCCTTCCAACTCTTATATAATAGTAAGCTAATAAAAGCTTACCCGCTACGAGGCAGGCACATCCTTAGGTCAGCACATGGACGAAATTCCCCCGTACCCGAGTGGCTGCCAACTCCATGTGGACTCGGCCCCCCGGCCGACCAAACAAAAAAAATGCAAAACTGAAGCTGCTGCCACAAGGCATCGAACATCGAACCCAGGACCAGACAGTACCGCACGGCCGGCTACATGGGCGAAACCCCGCAGGATTTCCTAAGCCGGTCGTATGTGCAGTGGCGCTACAGAACGGAGACACGAGGGGCCATCTCCGTTTTTCGATATCCGTACGCTTTATCCCTCAAGCGTTGCCTAGGAATCGTGGGCGGTAAACCATTGAACCACGTAGCCGTCATTAGCTGGATAGTAAGGGAAGTGGCGGGGATGAATTATATACCCACGCCGACCCCCCACCCACTCACCACAACAAAATCCGCCACTTTCGACATCGGCGCGCCGCCGACCACCGTAAGATTCGTGAAATAAGCAGATAGACGCCATCTGCCCGCTGACAGGAGCGCAAGGCTACGTTGATACCGTTTACGTCCACTCACGCGAGCATCTCAACATCGTTGTCTTGTCACGTTTACAAGCATGTCGCAATATGACCACCGTTTCCTCCCATATACACAGCTGGTTACCGGAATATCTTTGGAGTGTAACCTGAGGCTCACGCGACACTCTGAAGAGTTTTCCGCGAGAGTTCACCCGAGTACATGCGATGCCGGCAAGTCCTGTCGACGTTTTGGTGTGTACCGACGGAGACGGGGATCTGGAGGACCATAACGCCCACCACTTCATGACCCCCGCTTCACGATCGCGCGGGTACGTTGGCATAAGTGCCCGTGTCATGTCATGCCCGCATCCCGTGGATGAGGAGCGGCGCGAGCGTGTCCGCAAACTCAGCGGCCTGGTCTCCGAATTTACCGTGATCTCCCTCACGACATAGAGCTCATCACAAAAATGCACCAAGATAAGCACAGTCGATGAAAAGGCAGATTTCCGTTATCTTGGTAGACGGCGAGATGTGAGGATCCATGGAAGCACTTCAGCTTGCTGGACGATCAGGCAGCAGAGGTGAGTGGATAAAAGCTGCGGCGTAGCAAGCGAGCAAGTGCGGGGCCTGCCTGCAGGGTGCATTCAGCCAATGAAAATCCTGTTTCACCGCAGATATTTGGCCAACGCAGAAGCCGCATGCCACAGAGCCTCAGCCTTCTTTCCACGTCGTGACTACCAGCCACTTTCAACCCAATCCTTCAGACCAAGGGCTGACTCAATCGCACTGCCAGCACTACTGCCCTGACGCCCGACTCAATTCGCCATGCCAAGCTTGCGTGGCTGTAGTGACGAGATAATCAGCCAAGGTATGCGGCACAAGCGCTAAAGCACTGCAAACGGCTCTGACTGAATCCAGGCTCACCCATCGCTAGTAGCAACGGCGCGTCTGAGAAGATCGACACATTAACAGGTTTGATGTAGGTGAGTGACCCAAGTCTGTCGATACAGTTTTTTGACAGACATCAGCTTCTGCAGCGCTGAGGATCTGGCAATCGAAGATGGCCGTTATAGCGAACTCGACATCGACAGCAGATTCGTCAGCCTAGCGCGCCACCACGAAAGAAAGGACTCCAACGGACTCTTCGGCTGCCGCACTGTGCAGAAAGTGGCCAATGACACGTTGAGACATGGTGAATCATCTCGCCCCAGGCTGAAACCACGCATTAGCCTGACCATACCCCAGATTCCTGGTGCTGCTTCAAGATCAAACAAGTCCAGAGAGGGGAGCCCGTGGGGAAGACTGCGCCGGGACTCGTATATGAATGGGATCAGCCGAGCGTCAATATCTCGTGGAACGCGCGAGATCATGTCACGCTTATGCTGTGCATGGACACGCCCGATGAGCTGAAAAAAGCGATACAGCATGCTTGGAACAGCGGCGTCATTGATGCCAGTGACCCCTACAAATGGCACTGTTTCATCGTAGACAAGATCACGGATCTGTACAACAGATCGGTGTGGGCGTTGAGAGACTTTGTTCGCCTGGATGTTGAAAAGGTATGGATGCCTTGGCCTGGTCTGATAGATGACTGAGGTTGACGTTGGCGTTGCAACGGACAGAGACGCTCACCTGAGACCATCGACTTTGAGCGGCTGCATGAGATCGCCAGGCACATTATCCATTCCAACGAGACCCTCGAAGTTGCTCTGAGCACACTGGAAGGCATGCAGGAAGCTCAACAAGTCTTTAGCGAACAGTCATCAAGCAGCTCGGGCAGTGCTGTGGATTTCTCGGCTCGACATACGCAATTGGAGATCTCCAGTCTCAGACGGACAGTCAAGGCTACCTACTTGCGTTCAAAGTCGTTGAGCGATCGCATACACAACGAGATCAATCTTGTACGTTCGCAAAGACGGGTGGCGCTTTGGGGAGGATGCTGACAGGTATTGCTTTCCCAGGCATACAACCTGGTGAACCAACGAGACAGCTTCTTGATGAAGACGATAGCTGTGATGACCCTCATATATCTTCCCGGCTCGTACATTGCGGTACGTTTTCAAGCACTCCTCGTTCGAAGAGCACAATCATTGACACACTCCAACAGACGATCTTCGGCATGAATTTCTTCAACTTCTCGTCCTCCGGTGGGCTTGAAGTTTCGCACATGTTCTGGTTGTATTGGGTGCTCATGGTGGCCCTGACGTTGGTCACGGTTGGTACGTGGATGATATGGCAAGGCCGAAACAGGCATACACGGAAGCAAAGGCTGCCGAACGAAAGCCAAGAGAGTCCGTCGTCCACTGGGTGGAATTGTCCTGACTGGGTCAGAGTGCGGCGACGGAAAGGTCCTGGGATCACGGCCGATGTTGATGCTTGACTGAGGAGGCCGGTAGTCATAAGGATACCCGTAGTGCTGGGATGTGTCGCCGGAGGTGTGGGAACGGCCAATTGTCTATCGAGGCCACAATAGATTGAGACTGGGTTTCTTTCCTGACCGGCATCCAGGAACAAAAGTTCCGACACTCGTATGAGCGAGGGGAACGGCAGTCAACGATGCGTCTGATCTTCGGCTTTGGATTCTTCCCAATGTGGAAGGAAGGTGGCAGGTGAGGCAGCAGCGGGTCGGGCAACCAGGAAATCGGGACATGCTGGCCACGGTCCTGCGAGGATCCTCCACAGCCAGACTCCACGCCAGGGAAACGCACGCGACTATGGAGATCATGGGGAAGCATTGTTGTCGCTTTAGAGTTGGAAACCCCACACGTGACTTCATGTGGTTGCCGTCAGTCTTCGACGGCATGTACCGCCGCGGGCTCTTCTGCAAGAGTCGCGTAAACCAGGATTCGTAACAGGCGGCGACGATTCAGACGATCATGAAAGCTAACACGTCATATCGGGCACCAGGAGCGCGCAACCGAAAAACAAAACCAGCGACGTGGCCCACGACGCGACAATCAATCTACAACCGGAATCGTGGTCCGGTAGCCCTCTCGTGCTCGACACGTCGTTGCGGCCGAGAGCGCCGTCGTCCCACAATGATGCGCCGTCTCCGGACAGAGCGGAGCGGAAAGGGTCTCGGCGCACGCGGGGCGAATTATTGCCGAATGACTTCACACTTGCCGACGCATCGTTATTTAACCACAGTCGGACCGAGAGCGACTAACGAAAGTCCGGGCCCGCCGCCTTTCTTGGAATGATTGCAGCGGAGACCGAAGAGCACACACGGAGGGACGATCCACGCAAGCAAGCGGCGGTGAGTGGGCTCTGGTGCGGGTCGGTCGGAACTGCAGCCAGGAGGCGTCTGAAACGGCAGCTGTGGGCAGCCGGCGGGCGAGCTGCTAGAGGAGGGTGATGCGCCTGCGGTTGCTTCTGGAAGGCCGGGGCTGGACGGCATGTGGTGAGGTCGGAAGAAGCTATGCGGAGAAGGGCAGTCGTTGCAGGGCTGTCGCAGCGGCTAGGCCCGATAACGGAGAATTTAGGCCGGCGCGAGGGTCCTTGGCTGCGTGGCAGACGGCAGGGACTGAGGCATAAAACACACGCAGTCGGCAGCGCTGCGATTGGCGGGAAAAGCGCACTACTGCGTAGACCGGTGGGCGCATTTTGCGGAGGTGAGTCGCAAGGAAGGCTGTACGGCGTCGGCCGGCGACGGATCGGCCGCCTGCTTGTTCACTTCCCGGCGCTGTGTTGCGTGCGGCTGCAGCTGCAGCGACCAGTTGAGCGACTGCCCGATCGGCCGTCGCCTGTCTCAACACAACGGCGCCGCCTGATGTCAGCATGCCACGCGGCGCGCCCGCGCACCTCGCACGAGTCCCTGCCCCGAGCAACAGTCGCAGTCGCAGTCGCAGTCGCAGTCGCAGTCGCAGCAATCTCTCCGGCCGGGCGTGCGCGCGTCGCCTGCCTGGCCTGGCGCGGCCCACCCCGCGCTTGAATGTTAGGGCGGGCCGGCTGATTCCACCGGCGGCGCAGGCTGAATCGGGGCGCTGGGCCTATCAGGCGCGATGGGCAGGCCACCTTCTCGAAGCGTGGTAGCTGCTCCTGCCGCGCAGGGTCAGCTCCTCTGCTGCAGGCGCACACAAGGCCGCCCGGAGGCGCTCGCGGGGCACAATCCCTGCCCCAAGTCCAGGCCATAGCTTTTTGTGAACCCACCTGCCCATTCTTATCGCCCGCTCCCCTCCACCAGCCTCGTCCGCTCGCTGCCTCCGCGTTGAGATGTCGCTGAGCTCTGCGTCCCGCGACTGCTGAACCGTCGAACCCCGGCGTCCTGGAGAGCAACACACCATGGCCGCGCTCGAGGTACGTCGCCGCGTCTTCCTGGCCCTTCCGCTGCGTCCGTCCGCTGCTTCCGCATGCCTCAGCGCCGCTATTCTCTCCGTGCTCAGTCCTTAATCTGCCCCCATTGCCGCCTGCCATTCGCATCTTAAACCACAAATGCCGTGCCCCGTCGCGCCTCTCCATTGCTGACCCAATGAACTCCCTCCAGGTCTCCGTCGCCGTCTCGGCCGTCGCCTCGGCCTTTCACAGCGGAGCCGAGCTGCTCAAGCAGTTGAAGAAGCAGCGCAAGAAGAGAAAGGGCGAAGATGCGTACAGGGAAAAGGCCCTGCTGGAGTCTCTGCAAA
This sequence comes from Diplodia sapinea, assembly GCA_023087385.1. Lineage (NCBI taxonomy): Eukaryota > Fungi > Ascomycota > Dothideomycetes > Botryosphaeriales > Botryosphaeriaceae > Diplodia > Diplodia sapinea. Next base: position 28,531 of record JAJMYO010000196.1, read on the forward strand.
ATGGCGAGACTCAAATCGAGCAGCACTACGCTGCCGACTGCCAGGAACTAGGCCAGGCCGTCAGGATAGGCGACGGTGAGTGCTCCATCTGCCGACCGACTGTCACCCGCGCTGACCAAAGTAGCAATTGCGCGTGAGCGTCTGCTTCACATTGCAGTCTCGCTCCAATCCGACGTTATCAGGAGCTTGCAAATTGCCACGCGAAATGACTCGGCCGTTGTCGACCTCACTGCCTTGCACGAGGCATCGGTCATGCTCCGGCGCGACACTCTGAGCGCTCTCGCAGAATTGCGTCAGCGTGCCTTCAATGAGAAGCCCGCGGAGTACCGCCAGAGATTGAACAGCGATGCCGGATATTCGTCCTCGATCAGCAGCATCCAAAGATCGTCTCTCAGCAACAGCCAACGGTCGCGCTCCTCGACCAATTTTTCCGACAATCTCCCCCCAGCTGTCACCATTCTCAACACCGAGGAGAAGCCAAAGAGTGTCCTGTCAAGGGTCTTTTCGCACAGGAGGAGCTCCTCCGCGTTGACATCGCAATCAAGCAACTCCAGCAATTCCGAAAAGAGGAACTCTGGCTACAACCTGGCGTCGAATCTGCCATGGATGTCGGATCGCGCACCCCAGGAACATCAAGATCTGGTCAATCCTCAAACGCACGAACTTCCTGCAGAAGTCCCAATCAGGCTTCGCCCCCCAATGGACCCTCCGCCACCGCCGGCCTACTCGCCCAGCAGGTTCAACCGCGGCCAGTTCGAGTCGGACAGGAAGTTCGATCCTTCTCACTTCCCGGACAGCCCCCGCCCTATCCACCCTCTCGAAAGAGAGTCGATGGACCAGCAGCAGATCGAGGCCCTGAGCCTGAATGCCGCGGTGCAATCCCCGACGGCCGGAGTGAGAACGTCTGCAGATGTCAACGAAGCTTTCAACCAGTGCATGGGCTCAATGAGGCTGGACCAAAGTTTGCGGCCCACGTCCTGGCTTAGCTCCAGCGACTCCGTTTCCTCTAGTCACTACTCCACATCAGAGAACGCCACGGGAGACGATGCGACCATCTCGTCCGCCAATTTTAGCGGTGACGACTGTTCGTCCCTCAGGGTGACTGTACCACCGCGCAAACGCCACAGTTACACGTCTATTCAAAACAGCAGCCCTTTCAACCTCGAGCCTCCGCAAAACGAGCTGACCTCACCGCCATCTACGGCGACCACAATGCAGTCGCACAACCGCGCATTTTCCGCTCCTACCGTTACAGTCATCCCACCGCCTCCTCAGACCCAAGCTCCACCTGTGCTTCCCCCGTCAGCCCCAGTCTCACCTGTGGTACCAATGCTCGGCCGTCCCTGCAAGGCCAACAACTACTACAACTTCTGCAAAGGCGCTTGGTCTCTCCGCGAAGAGTTCAAGAAGGGTCTTACGGTCCGCAACAAGCCGGTCGGCATGTACACGTCCTGCCTGGTCTGGCAGTGCAAAGAATGCAACTTCGAGGGCCCGTCCTTCGGCAGCAAGAAGCCGTATATGACCGACCCGCGCACCTACACCTTTGTCCACGAGCTCCCAAGCAGCGGCGCGTCAATTACTGTCAGGTACAAGTGGATCTTCCTCGCGAAGAACCACGTCAAGATCAAGTCCGGCCTCCTCCGTCCGACGGCCACGGAAAATGACCAAACCGTTGCCAGCCTCAACGGCTTCCTCGGCAGCCACCACCATCGACCTTCGAGCTCTTGTGACCTCACCCAGAAAGATAACAGCGCTGTTGACGACACGAAGTACCTCCACAAGCCCGGCTACAGCTACGGCTGCTCCTTCTGTTGTGCCGAGGGGCGCGTCACGAGCGTTTATGGAACTGCTGAGACGCTGCTCAGGCACGTCGCCGAAGCGCATGCTGCTCCTGCAGTGGCGGGAAGGCAGCAGTTGAGCGCGGATGAGCTGGCGCGGACAAAGTGTGTTATTGGACGCACGCCGGAGAAGACCGAGGAGTGGGATGTTTGGTTCCCTGGGTTTCAGGCGCAGGGGATCAGGCCATTGGCCCTTTAGAGCACCCATCCCACAGCTTGACTGATTTTTTTTCTACGACGTTCCGATCTTTCGATTTTCTCCGTCAACTTTTACTCACTCGACGGAGACTCTTCATGGTTTTTCTCTTGAATCTCTTAGTTTCTTGAGAGCTTTACGGCAAAAAGATACCCGGGACGTTCTTGCTTTCTTTGTTCGTTCTTCACTTTGACGATTTCACACGCTTCTCGGATCTTTTTCTTTGCACCCGGGTTGTTCCTTGCAAAGTATGATGTTTATTGAGTACTATACCCGGGCTTTTCTTGTGTACATCTTCTATCATTTATCTCGAACGAAGATCAGGGCCGCATTACGACAGTTTTCGATGAGGAGGAAGGACGATGGGACGACGACGAAGCCTTTCAGTTCTTTGTATATATGTTTTGTAATGGTTGCTTCTCTCTTCTCTCTTTCCTTCCCCATCTCCCATGCTGTCTGTCGATGAACTAACTGTGTTTGGCACGGCGCTTGGTATATAGATATGGTAGGCAGGCGCAATTAACAACAACAAGAAACTTTGGAACATCGTATCGCAAACCTTGCTGCAACAGTGATGTGTGTGTGTGTGTGTGTGTATGTGTTTGTGTGAGCTTTCCCTTTTTGTCGTCCATACAGCCCTGCTTCATTATTCGCTGACGTCCCGCCCCGGGACGATCATCTCAATCAATTGGCCATGTTCCTGATCGATCATCATCATCATTATCAGCATCCCCGCACCGCACCCCTTACCCTTGCATCAGGGTTCGTCGATCATCAATCAGCCGTGCATGCATGCATGCGCTGATTGTTTTTTTTTTTTTTTTTCCCTCCCCGGGGAAAGTTTTGCGCGTCTGGACCACCGCCGAACCAACGCCACGGGGGAAGACGAGGACGGCAAGGAGTGGTCGTCGTCCGACGGGGCTTACTTATCCATCTCCGGTTCGGTTCCACACGGGAGATGGTCCGTTTTTTCCGTGATCCGGGGGAAGTAGGGGAGGGGAAGGGGGGAGGGAGGAGGGGACGGAGGGGATGGGAGACGGAGGGGCGGGACGGGTCGGGATTGGGTCCGCGTTTTTTGTGCAAGCGGCGGCGCTTTTTGTGCTGATGTCAGCAAGAAGGTGATTTTTTTTTTTTTTGTCCCGTCCGGCCGGCTGGGGATTATTCTTTTTCTCCGCTTCCCGGCCGAGACGCGCGCGCGCATTTGGATTTGTGAGCACGTGGGTGGGTGGGATTGGTGCGGGTTGGTTGTCGATTGTAAGCGGCAGGCATATTGCTCGGGCGGGTTATACGTGGTGTGTCGTGTGTACGTACGCTGGCGACTGACCCGGAACGACGTATGTGGCTCGTGGGGTTGTGCTTATCCGTGGCTGCAGGGCTACGAGTCACTGACCTGAATCCCTCTGGTCAAAAGGCGAGAGCGAGTGGTGGAAGGGGAGGTAAGGGTGGGCTATATTTGGTTTTCTGTCTGATTTAATTTGGATTTGAATTTGGGTTTGGAATTGGAGTTCTTGGGGGGTAAGACGAGGTGAGGCGGGCAATCAGCGGGTTTGTCGGGGATTCGGCGGTCAGCTTGGCTTAATTGGGTTGGAGCTGGAAAGAGCGAGATCGGGTGGCTTGGGTGGTGGTGCGTCGTGCGTGCGACGGTACCACGGCGGGTGACAAAAGAAATTGCACACCCCTAGATGCCTTACACATAGATTCCGAAATAAAATATTTAGATAGGTAGTTAAATATAAGATCTAGACGTAAATGCATAAATTCAAAACTTGGATTTATATCCGGATCTTATGTTCGACTACCTATCCCATATAGAATTGTTCTATAAGGCAGATCCGGGTGGGCAATTCTTTTGTCATCCACCGTGGTATTGCGTGTCGGCCGAATGCCGGAGGAAAATGCGGAATTCGCTGGAGAGGGAAGAAAGGGAGAAGGGCATGTAGACGGTTCGGTAGGCACGTGCGTATCATCTGTGTACATATTGATGGAGGTTTATACAAAAATTAATCTTTGACCATTGAGAGTTGTTAGAACAACAGTTCAGATTCCTTTGTCTCGCCCTATCAGGCCTTGAGTGGCTGTAGGGTTGACATGCGCTGCTTGGGCACAGTACAGTCTTTAGGCTCGGTGGCGCTCTCCTCCGAAAAAGCGCTCGGTAGCAAATTCAATACTGTCCATTCTTTTCACTCAACCTTACAGTAATAGCACTGCGCATGATTGCAATGGATGCAAACAAGGTATAGTATGGGACTGTAAGGGCCAGCTTCGCAACGACACGATGCATTACTATTAGCTTATACCAGCCTTTAGGGAAGAGGATAGTACATACACACCACCATAATCGGCCACCTCGGCCACCTACCCCACCTTCATAGCTATATTGCGGATGCTGTTGGGGCACACCTACCCAGGAACTTTGTCTCAGGTTATCTTCAACCAATGGTGATTCCTGCTGTTTCGTTAGAGTGCTCCGTTTGCCTTCGTCCATGTCTCCGGTGGTCTCGGCAGCAGTATCCGGCAATATCTTTTCTTCTGGCGTTTCAGTAAACCGTAAGGATTGAATCTGTAGGGCGTCGTCAAGAGTAAGATCAGCGGGACTTGTTTCATCTAAGCCGTGGTCGGACGGGTTTTCTTCTGCGGATGCGAAATCATCGGCATCCGAGTCACCAGACTCATCTTCTTCCTCGCCGGGTATTGAAGGCAACGCAAATAGAGCGAGTTGCTCCTGGTGCTTTCCAACATGCCTTTCCAAGTCTCGGAGCTGGATATCTTTTTGTCCGCAAAGGTGACAGTGTGTCTTCGAGTTCATACTCGGCTGTCTCTCCAACAAGACTACTAGACGTGCTAGCTCATCCGGCGTACTGAATTCAGGATGTCGTTGATTAATATGACTCTCGAAATCGATTTGGGAGGAAAACTGCTCCTGGCAGCCCTCGACGCAGTGCCAAAAGCTAAGGTGGGCTTGGAATTCGTGCTGAAACCAGTCATGGCGCCTTTCGAACAACCGTTTGGAGGCAGGACAGAATGGAGCCGTGCATGAGTATGGGTGTAGGTCTTTGAATACGTGCTTCCTTGGAACAGTCAGATAAATAGTACAGGGGAGAAAGGAGTGTAAACTTACTTCCAAGAGCGTCTGGTAGTGACGGATATGATCATAAAACAGAATGGACACGGGAAAGGGTTGCCTCCGCTGGCATCTTTTGGAATTGGCGGGACCCGCAGACCCTCCGTTCCGGGAGCAGAAGTCGCAAAAGACGTTTGGGTTTGACCAGACTTCGATCGATGGTCCTCCAGGTTCAGAAGGAAACTTTCGGTTTTCATTTCGAGGGGAAGCGAAGATGCTACTGTACTCTGTGCGGCTATTGTAGTCCCAGTATCCTCGTTGTCAGTGTCCGGCGTTTGTTGGACAAGACTTGGGACAAGGCCATTCTCCGGCTTTTGGTTGTGGGACTCTCGATAGCTGAAGTACTCACGCCTTCGAGTAATAGCTTCTCAAAGAACAGTGACGGCATACTCCGGGGCTTGCTGGAAACTTGTTGCGTACGTGGCTTCGGTCAAATTGCTTGAAATGAGACTTATCAATGTCCGCTTAATTCAGGTATTCATCGTGCGGTGCAGGGTTCCGTATGATCATAGACAAACGCAGCAAGAGTGTTATTGTCTCATGGATACTGGACATGTATTGTCGAAGCTCAGTATCGCTTGGCGAAGAATCATCCTCGCTTTCGCTGTCGGTCGAGTCGGTATCCGAGTCGTGGATTGAAGACAGTGCGACACGGCCGAGGCTACACTTGAACCAGTTGAATCTACTGTGGCCAAAGGAGCTTTGTTGCCCCCCTGCTTTATGTCTTGTTTGGCGCGGTCCTTTTCGAGGATGATAGCCAGGACACAAGTTACCACACACGGAGTGGGTAGAACTCGACGGTGATGCGATTTCCGCCGACAAGAGGCCACATTGAGGACAGAAGAGATTACAACTTTTCCCCGCTCACGCGGATTTGTGTGGTACAAGGATACAGGCTACTATTGGACAACACCAGCGGGGCGGGCATTCGCCCCCACATTGGCAAAATGACGACACTTCACATTCAGCTCCAGCCAGCCTTGTCAGATACTCTATTTTCAACCTATGCAGAGACAAACCAATACCACCGATTAAGCACCATGTCTGGTATCGAAGTTGCCGAGCTTGTCCTCGGTGCGCTTCCGCTGATCATCAAGGCAATCACCGTGTATGCAGACGGCGTCTCAACTGTAGAGCGATACTTTAGATACGAGATACTGTTGCACAACCTCCGTCGAGCGCTCGAAGCGGAGTACGTGATATACCAAAACACTTGCGAGGAACTGCTTAACGGAATCATCGAAGACAATGAGCAACGTGCAGCTCTGCTCGACAATCCCGGCGGACCGGATTGGACAAAGCCGTTACTGGAAGATAGGCTGAGGGAACACTTGTCAAGAGCCTACACTGCCTACATCGCAACCATGAAAGATATGAAGGATACTATCTCACGAATAGAGACACTTCTCAAGTTGGACAAAACCGGCAAGGTGCGTGCCCTGTGTCAAATTGGAGGAGCAAGGGTCACCGCAGCAAACTGATGAATAACCCCAGGTCCAACGGGGCTTGCGGTATGAGCATTCGGTATACAAATTTGAGAGTGGCACAAGTGTCTTTGAGACAGGATCTTATTGATTTGTGATGAATCGAGCTCTGAGAAGCTTGGAAACAGGGTTTCTTTGGTTCCCGCAGGACGCTTAACGGTCCCTTTCTTGGAGTGTGAGCGAATCCGCTTCAAACGCGTACCCAGAGTCTGCCTACACAAGGTGCCTTACACAATCGTCAAGAGCTAGACGATACGTACTGTTCTGCAACCTACATGGAGTTTGAGGGCTATTCCCGAAGCTGATTGGGCAAAATACCATACCGCGACTAGCCAATCGCCTAAAGCACCCTGTGTAACGACCCCCTCGGCTCTTTTTGGGGCTCAACTCAGCCTGACAACGTTTAAGACGGTCAGCCCCGCCCAATTTCAGATGTTGCATAGTGTTCCCCAAATACCTTTACACTTGTGTGCTTCACATCCTCCTCCGAACAGGATACACTATCGAGTGGCCATGACATACTGGCAACGCCAGTCGACGTCCAGCGATGACGTTGAGCTGCTCGACGTTTCAGCCTCGGGAGATCCTTCACGACGGAGCCCAACGAGCTTTGACAGCCAAATAAGCGTCGTTGTTGATCGCCCAAGTTTTGTGCGGACACAGAATGAGGACGGAGGAAGGACTTCCTCTGCAACCAATGCAGGTAGTGATCTCCAGAGGCACAAGACTGAATTAGGCTTACTGAATCTCAGCAAACTCCATCGAGCTGTGGGAGCCGATTGAAACTCCTCAGGGATATCCCGAGCTACAATATAGACCCCTTGCCCTTCGAAGACGGTTCATCATAGTCGTCATACTCTTTTATGCCTCATGCATCGCAGGTCTTACAGCTCTCATGGTGCTGAGTCACGTACAACCCTCGAAGCTGCACATGGTGCATGAAACCAATTATACAGTGTTGCAGTACATACCTGGCGCCCTCAGTACACTGAGTACTATTGCGTTCAAGGCCATTGTTCAAGCATACAATCGCATCATTCCTTACGTAAAGATGGCAGTCGCAGGCAAAGACACCGGAACAAAGCCCAATTCAATGGCCTTGTTCATGGCCGACATATCTATACTCGCAAGCGCTTGGAAAGAGGGTGTACGGTTTTCGGTACTCGTCAACGTCCTTCTGACTCTCTCGGTTCTGACCTTTCCAACGTTGAAGCAGTCAATATTCACCTTGACTGCCGACTCAACTGGTTGGTCTCTAAGCGTCTCAAGATTGATAGGCGTGCTGGTAGTAGGTTTCTACTTATTGCTTATTTTCGCCCTTCTGAAGATGCTTAAGGATCTTTGGAATGTGCCAACTGGACTCAAGTGGGATCCAGCAACCGTTGCGTCACAAATTTCTCCAGCCTACGGTTCCAACATACTTGGTGCATTCAAGGATTTCGAATTCTATCGCCCTCTACAAGCAAGGATAAACGTAATGAAATGGTCGCAGGAATTTGGAACACTCCGCCTAGGATACTGGAGGTGCACATTGGAGCCCGATATAATAACCTACGGGCTACGTCTCATGCAATATGACCAGACATTCGACAGCAAGTTTCTTCCAAGGCGTACGATCTAATCAGCCAATCCTCTAAATATCGCCAGAATGGGTGTCATCACCGCTGAGGCCGCCCTGCCTTGATTATAACCGCCAACAGAGCACAGACGAGATTCATCAACGGGAAGAGCTCGCCCACCCGTTCCATAAAGCCCCGAAGAACTGTTTGATGCAGTGCTACTCATCCAAAGGTGAGCCAAGCCTTTATCACTGGTCTTTGCATCTTTCCTCACATGACTCTTGACGCAGCTAATAAAGATAATTTCCAGAATCTCCGAAAACCCGAGACGGTCTCGTCTGCTCAGTTCAATATCCTCGTTACAATGTTGGTCGCCTGTATCTGTCCCCAGTATATCGACTTCCGCTTCTATTTGGTGGAATCGTTTGCATAATCTTGGCAGTAAAAAATATAATATCCGGAAAGGTATACTTGCCAATCTACTTTGAAAGAGGGTTGGTAGGCACCCATCCGGATGGGCTCGTCAACAGGTTTGTGGCAAGCTTGATTTTCAATTTTTTACCTGGGCTTCTCCTCTCGATGTTCACCCCAACATTTATGGAAACCGACAGATATTATCGATCCATGGCGCCAATCCGTGGAATGGACTCTCCTTCTCTTGCTGAAGACTCAATTCTGGTTGATTACATCTCCCCTAATCTCATATCAGCTTGGTTGAAGGCTACGAGAGCGAGGCACTATCGTCTTGCATGGTTCATGAAGCTCGCTGCTTCATGTACCGCAGCCCCTATCATCGGTTCCAAGATGTTCATCAAACAACATCACGAGAGAGGCTACAGCATGATAATCTACCCGAGGAACTTCTACATCTCGCTCGCAATTCTTTGCATATTTTGTGTAAGCCTTTGGTTTACCAATCCTCCCGGATACTATCGAGCAACAAGGCCACTTTCTTGCTTAATCGACACTCTGTCCTTCTGCTACGACAGCGCACTAGTCCGGTGTCCGTTGTTCTATCTTCCTGCAGACGCCAAAGGGGATCCTGGAGAGCACTTCTACTCAGATCTGATAAGTGAGAAGTACCTGTTCCAATTCGGGATGTATGAAGGGGTCAGCTGCTCACGCAGACACTTGGGTTTCGACTTTTACGCGTTAGTGGACGCCGAACGCAACGTCGCCACCACGGTTGACAGGTTCGAGTTTGATGAGCGACGCATGATTCAACACGCGCGGCAGGCGCGGCTCATTCGTCGTCGTCCGCACGCTCTCGTTGGTTTCCTGAATTTCAGCAATACTGGCTGCCCTGCAAACACGGAGGACGCCAGACGTTTTACAGGGGCCGCGAGCTTGAGCGCGGCTGCGTTTCGAGAAGACACTTACCCTCCGGGGGAAACCAGTCAGGAGTCCGAGCGATTGTATGCTGCAGATGATGGTCATGATCACATGGCTTGAAAAGGTAGCTCTAGCTTGAAGGGAACACCGGGTTGTGTATGGTATCGGGTGTGTTGGGCAGGGGCGCCATTCGTTTGTCTCATGTGCTTTGTCATGTTTCGGGTTTTACTTCACGATTTCTTCACGGCCGCTTCATCTTTCCTCAGTAACCCAACAAGTTATCTCTAGTTCTGCTTGAATGAAACAATCTTGGTAGCTAGTGCCGATGCGAGAAAGCATGCAGTTAGTCTCATCGAAAATGATTCCCACGAAGCATTAGCAGATGCGGCATGTTGAAGTATATTTTTCCTTCGCATCTCCATACAGGCTGCGGAAAGTCTAAAGCTCATAAGTCTATTATTCTTGTGAACTAAGTGTTGACGATGTTAATGACCTAACCCAGTCTTTTTACGAGGATGGCGGCCAGTGAGTGCGGTTGACTGAAGTGACCAGACACGCGCAACCCCTGAACGCCGCAAATACCCAACGATTCTACCAGCCCACAGGATAGCGTAAGCCTAAAAATCCTTTAAACAAATCAAAATCACTCTGGACTTTTGTGCTACCCTTGAACAACAAATAGGATCTTGAGCATACTAAGCTGAGAACTATCACAACACCCGTCCACTGCGCTGAAAAGCCACGTCAAAAATCTTTGACTTAGAACGTGCTACTTGGCCGATGGTGCGCCTCCGATTCGGCGGCACAGTTGTCCGCCACCTGACGGTGGCAACGATCTCATCAGCCTCGCCAGTGAGCTGGCTGGAGTCTCGCCCAAAATCAACGACAAGTACCTTGACAAAGACGCCTTGTGCTTGCATGCGAACGAGCAGCTGGCGGAACAATTCAAAAAAGCTACGGCCCGACCCTTCGCTTCCTTGTGACAATCGGTGTAGGTCTTCGCTCTCGACCACCGTCGCAGATGACCGAAACAAACTCGCTCCTGGGGGAACCCAGCCCTTCTTCTTCTCAGGACGACGGTGTTGGCCCGTGCGGCCTCTTGGCGGTAGTAGGTGCCTCCTTCTCAGCGGAGGGCATCTGAGGGTAGATGGCGCTCCTCCGCCGGAGGGGCGAGAGTTAGCTTCTTCTTCATCCATCTTCTTCCGCTCATTCTCAGCACCCGCCCTCAACGGCCCGAGCCGCTACCTGACGCATCCGGCGTTGACTGAGCTGCCGTATCGGTGCGCTGTGCGCCCGGGGGTATCTTGGTGGTCGGGCGAGCCAACTCCGACGCGGTGATGGTGCGGGTCCGAGCTGAGGTGTCGTATCGCTGAGCGGAAGAAGCAGTGAAATACCCCCTGTCGATCGCTCCTGCCAACACCGGCATCTGCCTCACAGAAATTCGACATGGGATGGGTAGTTGAACACAAGATCTAGACGTAAATGTCGGGTTTAAATGTGCACACTTACATCCGGATCTTGTATTCAACTGCTTATATCAATATCTTTGAAAGGCAGATGCGGGGGTCCAATTTCTTTTGTCACCCGCCGTGAGGGGCAACTGTAAAGGATTTACTTGTTCCAATAGACGTCACTGAACAATGTGATTTGTTGCTGGTCATACAGAGGAGCAAGATGAATGCCAAATTGATGGCCATGGCAGATCGCTTCAGCTGTGAGAGACTCGGGATGCCACGAACTGCTCCGCACAACATAAACCCGGCGAAGACTGGTAGAGGCGTGAGCCTGGCGCTGACATTTGCAGTCGTGCGGGCGGCAGAGACTACCAGTTCGCTGCCAAAGGCCTCTTTTTCACGTATCCTGGCACCACTACTGGAGAAGACGTACCGCACTAAAAAGGCCATGCATGAACCCGCCAAGAATCCACATCCCACGCAAGCAAACCTCTCAGCCAAGCGCACCCACACTAGCCGTCCCGCGACTCCCGCACGACAGGCTGCAGCTCATGCTGCGAAGAAGCCACAGACAACCCATCACGACCTCGAGTCGCGCTGCTCGCCTGCGTTCCCCCTCCCCCTCCCTCCCCATCCTTCCTCCACACACTCCCCCGCAACCCCTCCGGCACATCCACAGCCAGCACACTCACCCCCAACCCCACCACGCACAACCCCACACACGCCCAGTACACCGCCCTATACCCCTCCACCCCGATCTCGCCTCCTCCTCCACCCCCAACACCCTCCCCCACCGCCGTCAACGCCGCCAGCCCCACGACGGACCCGCCCACCTGCAACGCGACGTTGAACACGCCCGCGGCGGCGCCCTGGTCGCTGCGGGACGCGCTCGTGACGACGACGACGTTGGCGGCGATGTAGACGGCGCCGATGCCGGCGATGTACATGATGGTGCCGGGGAAGGTGGTGCGCCAGTAGGACGCGTGCGGGGTGGTGAGGGCGAAGAGGACGACGCCGGGGGTGGCGAGGAGCCAGCCGAGGATGAACTGGCCGATGTCAGCGGGGCGGGAACGGTGCGAGGGTTAGGGGAAGGAGGGGAAGGGAGGAGAAGGGAAGGGGGCACCACTCACCATCGCCCGCGCGCCCAGCACCGGCACCAGCCTCCCGGACAGCGTGTTGCACACCAACGCGCTCACGCCCAGCGGCACGAAGCGCGCGCTCGTCGCGACCGCGCTCTGCCCGAACTCGCGCTGCAGCTGCACCGTCAGGAAGTACGTGCACGCCTGCCGCACCGCGTACGTCAGCACCGCCAGCAGCAGCGTCAGGTTGAACGAGCGGCTGCGGAACAGGTGCGGCGCGAGGATGGCCTGCGGCGCGCGCCGCTCGTGCTGCGCGAAGCATGCGAGGAGCGCGACGGAGGTGCAGAGCGGCGCGAGGATCGAGCGAGTCCCCCAGCCGGCGCGGTTGGCCGACGTGAGGGCGTAGGTGAGGAGCAGGATGCCGGGGACGCCGAGGGAGATGCCGACGGCGTCGAAGCGGATGAGGCGTTCGCGGAGGGAGTGGAGGAGTTTCTTTGGGGGTGGCGGCGCGGTTGGGACGACGTCGTTGTCGGCTGCGTTGGCTGGTTCATCGTCGGAAGGCGGGGGAGGGGTGGTGGCGCGGCTGCTGGAGCGCGGGCGCGGGAGGATGAGGTAGGCTGCGGGGATGACGAGGGCCGATATGATCAGTGAGATCCAGAAGATCCAGCGCCAGCCGAGGAATGCGGTCAGAACGCCGCCCAGGATGAGACCGATGCTGGTGGCGAGTCAGTATGGTGCGGGCGGGATGGGCAGGACAGGAGGCGAGGTGCGTACATGAAGCCCAAAGACCCTGCGGCGCCCCAGATGCCCAAGGCCTTTGCCTTCTTGGTTGGTTCGGTGAAATACAGGGCGACGTGGGCTTGGGCGGGCGGGATGGTGAATGCGGCGCCGATGCCTTGGAAGGCTCTTGCGATCACGAGGCCGATGAAGGTGGACGAGAGGGCGCAGACCAAACTGAATAGCGCGAAGAAGACCATGCCGAACAGCAGGACCCGGCGGTGGCTGCAAGGTGCGTCAGTGACGATTTCGGAAAGACGTACAGAGATGTGCTTACCCGAAGATATCCCCACCACGGCCACCGAGCAGCAGAAAGCCGCCGAAAGTGAGGGCGTAGGTCGAGATGATCCATTGCAGGTTGCCGACGTCGACGTTGAAATTTTCTTGGATTGTGGGAAGAGCGATGGTGATGGCGCTAAGGTTTGCCAAATCAAGAAACATGGCGGAGCATCTGCGAAGCTCAGTCAGTCGGGGTGAAACGCAAGACGTAGTGGACCCACACGACGGCCAAAATGTAATTGGGGTTGCAGCCCGCCATGCTGTCCGGCATGGACTTCAGCCGCTCGAGTATTGTCATCGTTGTGGGAATTGGAAGTGCTGTAACGCGGTTAGACTGCGCGACGCGACGTTTTTGACGTTCAGTCGGTGTCCCAGCCGAGAGACCGGACGCCGCTAAAGGGAGACGACGTCGACCGACGCCGGGCTTCGGTATGCAACGGGTAAGCACGACCGCCACGACCGCCGCCGCATTCATGCAAGGATCCACCACCAAATCTAGCCGACGGCCCGCCTCGCGGATCAAAGCTTGTCACCCTTCTTAAAAGCTTATGTAACCCTTTCACATCCACCTCACACAAAAAGACTGCACCATCCTTCTGTAGGGAATTCCGCTTCTGGACCGATTTACGCGCATTTCAAACTTGCATCTACGGCTGGACACCGAATTCAACTACTCAGATAGAAAGAGGGTATGCATTGCTCAAGTAGAAAGACTATTCCGGTCCCGACCAAAGCATCCATTGCTTCTAACCCCCGTAGCATGCAAAAAGACTGTTTGGAACAATGCATTGAAAGAACGAAACGAACGAGCGAGTACCAGCAAAGCATGGCTGCATTGCCGCTATTCTCCGTATTGCGTTACGGGAGGGCGACAGCCAAAGTCGTGCTATGGCATGTCTTTAAAGATCGAATACTTCGGTATGTTTGTCCAAGGCGTCGTTGAACTCGAACATCTCAGCTTCTCTTTTGATTCTTTCTTCCTTGGCCAACTCCAGTGACATAAAATGGGCGTCATCGAATGAGAAGGAACATTTGTGGTCGAATAGATCCGCCGGAAGCTTTCCAAGCCGGCTTCCATCTTCTTGTTTTTCCCAGTCCCACCAGTCCCGCTGCTGAGGTGGGACATTGGCAGTTGACAGGATGCGGATATAAGGGTCGACCAGAAGGAGTGTCAACATCTTGCAATGGCCTGGTTTGCCCTTATCACGCAAGCGCACACCAGTCGCACGAGTCTGGAGCACGTTAGGGTATGCGATCATGCGACCGCCAAAATTTGGCGCGTAGCCAAGATCTTGATACGCTTTCTGACCATTGGCAATGCCCAAAACCTGCTGCGCACAGTCTGCACAAGCTTCTAGCCGAGGATCATGCCCGAATAAGTCCAAAAATTCATCTGTATCGGTCCTTTGGCGGAAACGGATTCCGCCTGTACGCATGTTCTCCCTGTCGTAACAGAGGACGGCACCAGCGCAGATATGCTCGTTCATCATACCTTCGATGTGCCACTCGTTATCGAAGGGTTCTGATTCGGACCTTGAGGGTTTGGACGATGGCAATAACTCAATGGTGGTGATCTTTACAATGACTTGGATCCCATCAGGAAAATCATTAACGAGATTAACGGCATTTCCAGCGTCGAAGCCTTTGCCGTCAAATTTAGTCGGCTCTGGATCAACGACTATGTGCTTTCTGTCTTGGGATTCCCATTCTTCACCCGGAAACCAGTGATGACCAAGTGGTGGGCTTGCAGGCGTCGTTCGATACGAACGTAGGTTTACTCTACGTTTCCGTTTCGTCCCCAACGAAGAGAGAACGACATTCCACAGTGGGATAGCCTTATATATTGCTTCCTCAATGAGCCTGTATGCAATTTTCTGTTGCGGGTGAAGATTGTTGATGTAATTTCGAAGTTCCGGAGAACCATCCCGCTTCCAAGCTACATCTGTTGGAAGCCATTGTCTGTGGTTAGACTAAAAAGGTTCGCTCGAGTTGCCTTCTGTGTCCACAAGACTGTTACTAGGCATCCAACGCTCCTCCGAAAAGGAATTATCCACGGCATTTTCGCACAAGACAGGTCTCGCCGTCGACAGGACGCGGGAGCGATCGGCTCTGAGTAGGTAAGAGGACGGATTGACCAGATGTCGAACCAAGGCTCCCGAACGAGGAAGTGATACTGCATAGTCCCTTGCTTGGCAGCCTTCTAAATGTCCGAGAGCGAATCTCTGATCACGACTAAGCCGAAATCCATCCCATTTGACGACTGTAGCATCAGGAGTATCGAACACTTGGACCATACCGGAGTTGTCGAAGTCTCTAGATTTATCCTTCAGCTCTTGAATGTACTGGACCATAAGCAAGCATAATGAGAACTGGGATCGGCATATGACCTTACATAGGCGAACGCTTGGTCGGAAAGATCAGCCGCATACCCCTGGCGATTGCGCCATTGCTTAACAATGTCTGGGTCGTGGATGTCTCTACTCCACGAGGGTTCATCGGTTATGAAATTCATAGCACGAAGCATCATAATTTCGTGATCTGCCAGGAGCCGGGCGTGGAATTCGGTGACTGCGTTTGGAAACCGGGCGCGCACGAACTCATGTTGCGGCGTGTGTCGAAGGTGCAAGCCACACGCAGAGACTTGGGGCTTGGCTGGAGTGGAGGTACGGCTACCGCTTGAGCTCTGCATCCTGACGAAAGAAGCAGGAAATGCCACTGGTTGAGTTTCCTGTGTAGGCTGTCGAAGTTGCTTGTATGGACGAGTACGAGCGTTGGTTCGAGTGGTGACACCGTCCAGGCTCACAGGCTTGTGGCGGAAAGAGATATCTCGGCTTGGGGTGACGGAGTAAGATGTTGTTGAGACGTAGGTTGAGGAGAGCTGAGAGGTGCAGGAAGTAGTAGGTAGGAAGGCGGAAAGGCAGGCGCGACTCGACGCGACGC
The DNA here is from genome assembly GCA_023087385.1 of Diplodia sapinea. Lineage (NCBI taxonomy): Eukaryota > Fungi > Ascomycota > Dothideomycetes > Botryosphaeriales > Botryosphaeriaceae > Diplodia > Diplodia sapinea. The sequence goes on from JAJMYO010000196.1 coordinate 44,590, forward strand.
GGAGCGAGCAGGCATGACGTCGCCAATCGCGTCTCCAACGCGACATCACGCGAAAGCAAAGTCGACGTAGATGCGAATATTGATCCTAAGTCCATCCAGGCATCGGATTTATCTACCCATGCAGGACGAGTGGTCGCGCCGTCGATGGAGTTCAAAGTGCTCGGATTTTCCGTCGCCTATTGTGGAAAGAGGCTCCCACTTCACGAGGCGTTGAGGTGAATGCGCGCTGCCGACCACTCTGTAAGCACATTCGCACGCATGCTGACCGCTTGTACATACAAACCCTGACAAAAAGCACAGCTCCGCCCGACGCTGAAAATAGCAACATGGCTGCGCGCGAGGCATGCAGAGACTATGCACAGTTTAGCCGCGCAGAATGAGTCGTTCCCACGCGCATACGCACACCGTCGTCCGTCGTCCAGTAAAGAAGCAGCACGACCAGCGAGCGGGCCGCAGAAAGTGGATGAAGGACGCAGGATGATATGCGGGCATTCCTCGGCGGCGGGCCGGCAAGTACGGCAAGGGTTCGATCTGGGCGTTTGCTTTGATATCGGCCAGCGTCGGCATGCTCGAGTCCCGAGTCCTCGGGTCCACGCATCCGGGAGCACTGGCTGAAGCTCGGGAGACACGGAGAGCATACTCGACAAGGTTGCGAAAGCGCGAAGTCCGAACCGGCAAGGCGTCCTGCAGCATTGAGCTGGAAGATCACCATTTCTGAGACCAGCTCTCGCGCGAGAAAGAAGGTTTTTGCGTCAGCAAGAGTTCTGGGCGGAGTACGAGCATGTTGCGCACGTTAGAGATTCTCTTGACCGGCACGACTCCGATGTGGGGCTCTGTTGGTGCAGATCGCCAACGACCAAGATCCATGCATAAGATAGGCGACGGCCATGATGATGACGGCTGAGTTGTCGGTTACTATGGCCACGTAATCAGTGACCTGGTATCGTTGCCGACCATAGCCGCCTTTGGCCCGTCACTGTGGTTAGACCTATGAGCTCAATTTCTCGGGAGTCAATTGCAACCATGGAGTTTGCTCCGGTGGGCGTACGACTCGAAAGGACGTGCATGGGTCCCGCCTCACCACCGCGAAGGAGCAAAAGAGGCTCAAGAGAGAAGACAGCATGACGTTGAAGCCGGCTCCGGAAGAACGGGGCGCCTTACCTGATCTACGGTTATTTAGCAGTGCTGGCTGATTTGGCAACGGCCAAAGAGGTGAAGTCAACAGAGACGACAGGGCACCAACAGCAGCGGTGCGGGGACAGCTACGGGCGAGCGCGTGACGGGCTCGTTGCAGCCTGACGATTGGCGGCCGCGGAGTCGCGGATGGGAAAAGGCTTCGCAAGTAGCCCGAAAGGCTCTCCGACGTCCACCCGCCTCGGCTGAACTGCCAATTGATAGCGATTGCTCGACCAGGCTCTCGCACGACGGGCTTTGTGATTGGCTCCTCGGCGCGTTTACTAAGAGCTGCCGCGCCGGAGGAAGCGATCGGCGGCACGTCAGCCGCAGTTCAGCCGTGCCACGCCTTTCCCACGTCCATCGTCTACCCCCCTTCCGCGCCAAAAACGGCACCAGGTTCCACAGCAGTCCGTCTCAAAATGACACGACGGGGAGTGCAGGCCACCAGCGCCCCAGCCATGGCGGATACAAGAATGCTGCCGCCCGCCCCAGCGCCATCCACCTTGCACGCTTCATCGCTTTGCTCCATTTGATAACCCATTGTCCGCCATGGCTTCTCCCACCAATGTCGAAGCCATTCTCGCCTCATTAACGCTCGAAGAGAAGGTACGTTGTGTCCAACTTCTTTTCGAGCTCTTCTCTTTATCTCATGAAGCTTCTGCTCTCTTTCCCATGACGTCGAATCAGCGATAAGAACTTCATCATCAGGACCACCTCCCATTGGCTACATTGTCGTTCGACAACCACTTGGCCCTCACCTCTCAATTGACAATCACCAAGGCCCTACAACTTATCCCAACTCCTTTTTTTATTTTTCTTGATTGCGCCTTCTTCTTCTTCTTTTGTTTTTTTTTTTTATGAAAGAAGTCCAGCCAACCCTCCCTAACAATTCCCCTCCAGATCTCCCTCCTCGCCGGCGCCAACTTCTGGGAAACCGTCGCCATCCCGGCCAAAAACGTGCCCTCGCTCAAAACCAGCGACGGGCCCAACGGCGCGCGCGGCGCCGAATTCGCGCACGGCACGACGGCGGCCTGTTTCCCTGCCTCCGTCTGCCTGGCGTCGACCTTCTCGACCAGCCTGGCCGCGCGCGTGGGCGACGCGCTGGCCGAAGAGACGCTCTCCAAGGGGGCGCGCGTGCTGCTCGCGCCGACCGTGTGCCTGCACCGGCACCCGCTGGGCGGGCGCAACTTCGAGTCGTTCTCCGAGGACCCGCTGCTGGCGGGCACGCTGGCGGCGGCGTACATCGGCGGCCTGCAGGCGCGCGGCGTCGGCGCCACCATCAAGCACTTCGCCGCCAACGAGCAGGAGACGGCGCGCTTCACCGTCAACGAGACCATCTCGGAGCGCGCCCTGCGCGAGCTGTACCTGCGCCCGTTTGAGATCGCCGTCAAGGCGCCCGCGCCGCCGTGGGCCGTCATGACCAGCTATAACCTCGTCAACGGGACGCATGCGGATGGCCACGAGTGGTTGTTGAAGACGGTCCTGCGCGGCGAGTGGGGCTGGAAGGGGCTGGTGATGAGTGATTGGGGCGGCACGAATTCGACGGCGGAGAGCATCAATGCGGGCATGGATTTGGAGATGCCCGGGCCGACCAAGTGGCGGAAGGTCGAGGATGTGGTGGCGGCGATCGAGGCGGGGAAGACGACGGAGGAGGCGGTGACGGCGTGCGCGAGGAATCTGCTGGAGCTGATGGTTAAGACGAGGCAGTTTGAGGATCCCGTCACGCCGCCGGAGCAGGCGATTAACAGGCCCGAGGTGCAGAAGCTCATTCGCGAGGTTGGTGGTGCCGGGGCGGTGCTGTTGAAGAATAAGGACGGTATGTTGCCGATTAGGAAGGAGAAGCTGCAAAAGAAGAAGATTGCCCTGTTGGGACACGCGAAAGATTCTTTGATCCATGGTGGTGGAAGCGCTTCGGTCAACGCTCACTACAAGGTCACGCCCTACGATGGGCTGAAGGCGGCGCTTGGCGACGATGTTGAGTTGCTCTATGCCAAGGGTAAGCTCTCTGCTGTCAATCAGTTGCATATTAGCTGACTGTGGCTCAAGGTGCGCACACCTTCCGTCTCCTGCCTCCGATGGGCAAGGACGTCAAGGACTACGAAGGATCCCCCGGCTGGACACTCCAGCGCTTTGACACCGACGACTACTCCCAGTCGCCCGTTGGCACTAAGAACATCCCCACCTCCAACTGGGCGCCCATCCTCTCCACCGAAATCGCCGAAACCTGCAAGCTCACGGGCACCTTCACGCCCTCGACAACGGGCAAGCACTACCTCGGCTTCTCCGGCCTCGGCCCGTCCAAGCTCTTCATCAACGGCACGCTCGTGTCCGAGCAAAAGCACAACTACCAAGACCCCATGGGCTTCCTCCTCGGCGGCGGCAAGCAAGAAAACTTCCAATACGCCTTCGAAGCCGGGCAATCCTACACCATCGAAGCGCACTCACGCCGCCCGCAGGTCAACAACAGCGGCCTCGCCATCCTCGACAAATGCATGGGCTTCTATCTCGGCTTCATGACGGAGGCCGAGCACGACGAGGACATCCAGGCGCAAGCCGTCGCCGCGGCGCAGGCCGCCGACGTCGCCGTCGTCTTCACAGGGCACACCAAGGACTGGGAGACGGAGGGCCAGGACCAGGCGTCGTTCCACCTGCCGGCCGACGGCTCGCAGGACGCGCTCGTCGCGGCCGTCGCGGCGGCGAACCCGCAGACGGTCGTCGTCAACAGCACCGGCGTCGCCGTCGCCATGCCGTGGGTCGACGACGTCGCGGCCATCGTGCAGACGTGGTTCCCCGGCCAGGAGGCGGGCAACGCCATCGCCGACGTGCTGCTCGGCAAGGTCAACCCGGCCGGCCGCCTGCCGACCAGCTTCCCGCGCCTCCTGGAGGACGCGCCCGCGCACGGCAACTTCCCCGGCGAGCACGTCGGCGGCGTCGACGGCAGGCTGGAGGTCACGTACGCCGAGGACGTCTTCGTCGGGTACAGGCACTTCGACCGCCCGCAGCACGCCACCAAGGTCCTGTTTCCCTTCGGCTTCGGCCTCAGCTACACCACCTTCGCCCTCGACGGCTTCCACGTCCAGCCGAACGAGCAGGTCTACGACGTCGCCGTCAGCGTCACGAACACGGGCGATCGCCCCGGCGCGCACGTCGTCCAGGTGTACGCGGGCCCCGCGGGCGTCGAGACTAAGGTCGAGATGCCCGTGAAGCAGCTCGTCGGGTTCGACCGCGTCGAGCTGCGGCCCGGCGAGACGAAGGCGGTGCAGGTGCCGGTGCCGGTGAGGGGCTTGGCGTACTTCGACGAGGGCGTCGGCAAGTGGGTCGTCGAGAAGGGGCGGTACAAGATCATGGTGGGCGAGTCGTCGGCGGATATCAAGGAGAGCAGCTTTGTGGACGTGGAGGAGAGGCTGGAGTTTGCGCCGTAATGGAAGGGGGGAGGGTGCTGCGTGCTGTGCTGGCGAGCTGCGTGCTGTGCTGTGCTGGCTAGCGGCTTGTTGTTGTTGTTGTTGTCAGAAGGCCGGCCGGCTGTTTCGGATCGGAGACCGAGCACTTGGGGTTTGAAGTCTGGGGTGGTGCTTGGGAAAGGGACTAGTTGGACGTCGCTAGTCGCTGGTACGTGGGTAAGGGTACCTGGTTGTGAGTTGACGGGGAAGGTCTCACGTAAGATGATGCGTGATGGAATCTTATCTGTCAGGGCAAGACAGCCTGTGCATGGTGTCGTTGAGTTCTGACAGGCACGGCTCTTTTGGGTCGGCGCGATCACATGAAGTAGCGAGGGATGGAATGCTTGGATGTTTACGAGGGCGTTCGGCGTCCGGGGGTGCTCCGTGTTTCTTTTAATAGCACGCCCATCATTTTGCCACCTCCTCTGGTTAAGCATAATAAGGTGCCGAATAGGCTAGGCGATCACTTATCTGCACCTCGACGCATCCCCGCGATCATCGGAGGCGGCGGAAGCGGCTTCGAAGCTTGATTGGAGCTCAATGGCACCCGTCCTGGCTGCCCTTCACCCGAGGTGTGCTGCAGTTCGATCGACAGCGTCCTCGTAAACGGGATTGGGTACGATGCTGATGCGTTGTTTTTGGAGCCAGGGCGCAACGCCGTTCGTTCGTATTCTAGGCGCGCGGAGGAAGCGGCGTCGCGCAGTCCAAGAGCAGAAAAGCAGAAAAAAAATCCTGAGAGTTGCGCGTCGCACCGGCCAAGCCACCACGGAGCTTCGTCGCGGGCGCAGTCCAAGGCTTGGATTGGGATCAAGGCCGGGGCGCTACGGGCGCGGGACGGGCGCTGCTGATGAGTTAGCGGGCCTTGCGGGGCCTGGGTTTGGCTGGGGCTGGGGGTTGGAGCGATAAGGCGCTTGTCCCTCATGCAGCGGGCGCCGTCCGTCGCTGCACACCGCGCGTCACATTCGTCACAGCCGGCAGACGGCCACCATCATCGACCCACCCAAACACGTAACACCCCCCAACCGCAGCAATCACTGCGAGACTCCGACGGCGCGCACGCCATCTCGAGCCATGGCCACGCATGCCTGCCCTTGCAGCCGGCCCAACCAGCCTCCGCCCAGGCAAGTGGTTGACTGCAATAAAGCACCCCAGCCCTACCTTCCCGCCTTAACTGGGCCTGCGTCCTGCGTCCTGCTCTGCTGTCACCGCTGCTTGCCTGAGGAAGGTCCCTTCCCTTCCGCTCGCTGCTGCACTCCCGCCAACAAAGAAAACCTCTGCGCGCGCCTGCACTTGACCACTCGCCCGTCGCTGGTCTGGATACGCTAGCCAAGTGCCGAAAAACAAAAACATAACAACGACAACAACTCCCGCGATCCAACCATGCCAGGCCGCAACCCCTTCTCCGAGTCCAGCGTTCCGCTGCAAAGCACCGGCGGGCCCGGCGAGCCGCCACCGTACGCCGCCCATGCGCCCGAATCCGGGGAAAAGATGGCCGGCCCATCGAAATGGAACCCGAAATCGTGGGGCCTGAAGACCAAGATCGGCGTTGCCGTGGGCGTTGCCGCCGTCATCGTCGCCATCATTTGCGGCGCATACTTTGGCGTCAGGAACAACAAGTACCCCAATTACAGCAAACTCAACTACAGCCTGCAGAAGACATGTAAGCCTCCGTTCCCCTTGTTATCGATGCTCAAATTCGCGACGGTTTCCGAAACGGGTGGTGTGGGGATGTTGGTGGGATTTGTGGATGAGGATCGCTTCGGGTCGTGGCGGTGGATTGCCGAATCGGGTCAAGGATGAGTGCTGATGTCTGGCGCAGATGAGGGCACCTCGTTTTTCGACGACTGGGACTATTTCAACACTTATGACCCTACCGCAGGCTGGGTCCAGTAAGTTTCCTACCTCGAACAAGCTAACAGAATCCACGGCTAACGGCGCCGACCACAGCTATGTTGACAACGCCACGGCCGCATCAATGAACCTAACCTACGCCACCTCCTCCAAGGCCGTCGTCAAGGTCGACACGTCGGAGAACGGCGAATCGGCCAGCACGGGCCGCAAGTCCGTCCGCATCACGTCGCGCGACACGTGGAACAGCGGGCTCTTCATCTTCGACATCACGCACTCGCCGTACGGCTGCGGCACGTGGCCGGCCGTGTGGCTGTCGGACCCGTACAGCTGGCCGACCAACGGCGAGATCGACGTCATGGAGGGCGTGAACCAGATCTCGGACAGCAAGAACCAGATGACGCTGCACACGACCAACAACTGCAAGATGGACCGCAAGCGCAAGCAGAGCGGCGCCACCATCCACAAGAACTGCTGGAACGGCACCAACGACAACGCCGGCTGCGGCGTCTACGGCTCGTCGAATTCCCTGGGCCAGGGCTTCAACAACGTCGGGGGCGGCGTCTACGCCGTCGAGTGGCGCGACGCCGGCATCCGCATCTGGCACTTTGAGCGCGACAGCATCCCCGACGACGTCAGCAGCAACAGCAGTGCCACTGCCCCCGATCCCAGCACCTGGGGCGAGGCGTTGGCGGATTTCCCCAGCACCGACTGCGACATCAGCAGCCACTTCCGCAACATGAGCATCATCGTCAACATCGACCTGTGCGGCTCCTGGGCCGGCTCCGACGCCGTGTACTCGGACCAGGACGAGTGCCCCGGCACCTGCACCAGCTACGTCACCAACAACGCCACCCAGTTCGAGAAGGCGTACTGGGAGTTCAACAGCTTCCGCGTCTACACGGCCGGCAGCGAGGCCGCCGCGAGCACCGCCGCGGGCGGTTCGACCGCAACGAGTACCGCTGCGGGACTGTCGTCGTCCGTCGCGACGACGTCTGCGGTCGCGACGACGACGTCGGCGGTGCAGCAGGGCCCCAGCGGTGACCAGAACAACAACAATAATAACAATAACAATAACAACAACAACGGTGGTGGCTAAAAACCCCGTTTCGACGAGTCTTGAGAAAGTAGAGGACGGAGTCGCAGATGAATCACGCAGAGCGCAGAGCGTATTGTTATCCGGGAATTCCTTCCATGTACTCTTTGGGCTGTACCAGAGGGAAGTGACGGAGATATGTGCTTCTACAACTTATTTTGATTAACGATTGGGATCGGAAAAGCCTCTTTTTGTTTTTTTTTGGCCGGTGGAGGCTGGCTCTGTTTTGGTTGTAATTAGATACCCTTGATTGAATGGTCCTGTGCTGTCACCTCGCGTGGAAGGGGGGGCCGCTGATCTTGTCATTCTTAAATCTGAGAAATACAGGTGATTTTCACACATCGTTTGATTGTTTCCGTGAGTTGCTGCTTTGTGGCAGTGAGTGCCTCCGTCTTTGCGTATGTTCGTTGGGTGACCACAAGGTCTTGAGGGATCGGGTCACTGTTCAAGCACAAGATTCCTTTGTTGGTGACTCCGTGAATGCGAAAATATCATTGGTATCTGAAAATTGTACACACTTGGAGTATGCTTTATTTACGATGATGGTTTTGGACTCAGTTCGACAGATGTACTTCACATCAGGCGCAAATCTCAGGGTTTGCTGTTCACTTTGAAGCTTGCGCACGGCACTTGGGTAATCTTAGACAGCAGATCTGAAGCACCACCTGTGACACGGCACTTCTTTACCATAGAAAGTAAGATCGATGATCCTTGGATATATAGAAAGCAAGCAGCATTAAGTCACTACAACGCTCATATTCCAACAGCCCCTAATGATCACAACACCTACACTTTTGGCCAGATCGGGGAACACTACATTGTGATCACGTCACTCGAAGTCGGAATATACGGGACAAATTCGGCGGCAACTACTGCACAGTGGATGCTTTCATCTTTCCCTCAAATTCGATTTGGGTTCCTCGTCGGGATCGGAGACATTCCAAGCGAAGACGCCGATATTCGGCTCGGCGATGTCGCTGTCAGTAAGCCAGACGGGTACACTGGAGGAGTTGTCCAGTACGACCTGATGAAGGTCACGTCCAACGGAGCCAAACGGGAGAAGTACCTCAGCAAACCACCGCCGGTTCTTCTCAGCGCTGTTGCAAAACTACAAGCGAAACACATGACCCGGGAGTACGGAATCCCTGGAATTCTGGAGGCGTGGAAAGAAAAGAAGCCAGGCATGTTTGAGACAGACTCGGAATACCAGGGTTATGAGTTCCAAGGAGTCGATAACGATCGCTTTTTTAAGGAGGAGTACGAACACAGAAAGGGAAAGGACTGCAAGAGATACGACACGTCAAAGATCATCCTCCGTAATCCACACAAAAACCCCGAGCGACCGCGAATCCATTACGGTGTCATCGCGTCCGGAAGCACTGTGGTCAAGGACGCCGGCTGGAGAAGCAAGCTCCTTGAGCAGATCGATGAGGATTGCATCTGTTACGAGATGGAGGCTGCCGGCATGAGAACAACTTTCCATGCTTCGTCATTCGGGGTATCTGCGACTATGCGGATTCCCACAAGAACGACCAGTGGCAGCCATATGCGGCAGGGACGGCGGCAGCTTTCGCAAAGGAGCTACTACAGCTCGTGGAGGTGGATGGCTTGGTTTCAACCCCAAGAGCTAAGGACTTGATGGACAAGTTGAATGAGGGTTAGTATTTCTTGATCTACCAATTTTTATAGATAAATAACCATTCAAACACAATGTAATGGTGAGCTGACTAAACTGAAAGTGTCGCAAGTTGTGGAAAACACCCAATTTCTTGCCACGACAATCAAGGAAGACCAAGATGACAGTAAGCTCAAAGACTAGCTATTGCCCTCGGATCCCTGGTCGAACTACAAGCAAAACATCCGACTCCGCCACGGAGACTCGGGAAGCTGGTTCCTTCGCAGTAAATCATTTCTGAAATGGAAGAGTAAACCTCAATCTTTCTTGTGGATCTATGGAATTCCCGGGTGCGGCAAAACGATTCTATCATCTTCAATAATCAAGGACCTCATCTCCTACAATACTCAAGCTCCACTAAGAATCCTTTTTTTCTACTTTGGCTTCGGCAATACGAAGGGTTCAACAACCGATCAAATGATGCGTTCGCTCGTATTCCAGTATTCCTCAATCAGCAACGAATTCAAACAATACCGGAATCAAGTTGTCAGGATTCTGCAGTCCCTAGTGTTTGAGGCCGACGGAGAGGGACTCTCGTTGGATGCGGCCACCGATATTGTGGCAGTCAATTTACAGAACTCCCCGCCATACTTCGATCCAGCGGATAGGATGCCGAACAAAAGATACATCATCCGCATATGCTCCAGCCTCATCACGGAGACCAAGGACTATAGAGATGAGTCGGAAACGATCTACTTGTCATTGACACACTTATCCGTCGAAGAGTCTTTGAGGTCCGACAAAGTCGCGGAAGGCTTCAGAAACGATTTCCAGGACGCGTTTGCCAGGACTATCCTCGTCGAGGTCAAGTTGGTGTATATATTGTCCATTTTCGAGCAAGATTATCCGGAGATACGGGGTGCAAACTCTGTCGTGACAGACTTCCGTTTCCTTGATCGCGTAAAACGCACTTGGGCGGATGATATCGCTTTAGCCGAAGAACGATCTTCGTTTGTGCGCCAAATCACTCACAAGGTCTTCGCGGAGTATCCCTATTTCGACAGACTTTCACGCACCCTGAGAGCATTCACAAGGACAAAGGGACATCCACTCTATGAGGCAGCAAGTCTCGGGTTACTTCACGCAGTAACTGGAATTCTTGAAAGCATGAAGATGGATACTTCAAGGATCGATCAGTACAACAAAACCACCACTGAAGCTTGTCTAGGATGGCAAAGTTATAAGGATTTTCCATCGGCTCTGTACGTGGCTATCGAGAGTGGCTACGACAAAATTGTTGATACTCTGATCAATACCCCAAGCGTCATGTTTGTAAATATTGAATATGACCTTGCGTTGCGCGCCGCTGCACGTTTGGGGCACGATGCTGTCGCAAGAGCTTTGTTGGAGAAACACAAGTATCATGATCTTGTCGCTGAGCCTCGCCCGAAGATACAGAGCGCTCTATCAAATGCTGCGTTCAACGGCCACGAGGTTATATCCGAGCTACTCCCAAGGCATGGAGCGGAGGTGAACCAAAAAGAGCATGGAAGATTTGCCTATCCATTGCTAGCTGCTACTGCAGGTGGTCAAGCGAACATCGTGAGAGCCTTGATTATGAAGGGGGCAGATATTCATGCCAGACACGGTCGACTCGGTTGCGAGTTGCACGCCGCTTGTTTGAGTGGCAGTGCAGACACAGTACGAGTACTCCTCGATCACGGTGCCGACGCCAATTCTGACAAAAATACCCCGGTGCTGTACACAGCAATCCGATCCAGAAACCCGGATATAGTTCTGTTGCTTATCGAGCACGGAGCCGACATCGCATTCCCCGCAAACCATCTTTTTACTGATTTTGGCCCGGGCGCTCTCGCGCTGAAAAATATTGTACAAACCCTAGGCTGTCGTGAAGTAAATGGCGCAAGAGACCAAGCCCACGTCCTCAGCTGCGCTATTAACGCTGGGTACAAGTCTGGCGTCAAGATGCTGCTTGATATGCAGGTTGATGTAAACGTGGAAGATTGGATGTGTCTGTTCCCCCTCCAGGTCGCATGCGCCAAGGCGAATGAGGGGATTTTACGTCTTCTCCTTGATGCGGGTGCCCAAGTAAATGCTCAGAGTAGCTATGACGGTCCCGCACTACATGCTGCCTGTTATAGCAGACACGAAGGCATTTTACGCATCCTAATCGAGCAAGGCGCCGATGTGAATGCTCAGAGTGGACATCACGGTCACGCACTACGCGCTGCCTGCGATTGTGGACACGAAGGCGTTGTCCGCATCTTGATCGAGCGAGGGGCTAACGTAAATGACCAATGCGGACCATATGGTTCCGCACTATATGCTGCCTGTTTCCGTGGGCATGAAGCCATTGCTCGTAACCTCATCGAGCAAGGCGCTTATTTGAATGCTCACGCGGCGTATCTCTAATTCATGGACTTTATGAGACCACAATATGACTGCTGGCCCTATTGCTCGTGATACTTCATCTGATATCTAATCGGCATGACAGGAAATCCCGCCCTGCGTAAGGTTTTACGGCAGATTGTCCAAATCTACGGTGTAGAAACGACTTACAGTACGAGGACAAGTCGATACAAGCTGAGCCAAAGCGCCCAGACGCGATAGCTACCCGGCGATATTTCTTCAGGGGACAAGCCCGACCTACCGTCAAAGCTTCCCTTTCGCGTTAGCACTGACGATTTCATTTAATGGAAACAAAGGAGTAAACTCAGAAAAGTCAACGGCCTATAGGAGCTATATCACCAACGCCACCGTTCGTCCAACCCCCCACCGATGTAACCATCGCCACCCCTCGATCGAAAAGTCGAGCAAGTCACCCTATGAGACAACAAGAAACCCCGCACGTTCGTCTCACGCACGTATTCGAAAGCGAGAAAACCTTACAGCAATCAAGCAATACCTGTCTCATCCCCGGCCCTTCCAAGACGATCTCAAGAAACCGAATGAGGCAATTCCATCGCAAACCTGGTGAGCTCATCAAGCGAGCATCCAATCAACACGGCACCCCGACATCCCACAAGCCTACCTCGAGGCCCTTCTCCATACCCGCCGCCAGCCACGCGGAGCCCGCCGCAGACGTCAAAGAGACTGCCTGCCTCTCGGCTTTCAGACATTCAAGCACACGATAAACACCACATCCAACGCCGACCGGCCGGCCCCGGGCGCGAACCAACTCCAACAAGAAAAACGATCAAGATCTGCGCACACGCTCGCCCGGTGTGCAGCGAGCGGCTAGAAGCAAAAACCCGGCTCGAGGCGTATCAAAAGGCTTGATCCCCGCGGCACAAAAAACTCTAATAGAACACCCCTCGGAAGCCCACGGCCCGGCCGACGCAACTCTACGAGCGGGAATGCGCGGCAACAGCCACAACAACAACAACGAGCGGCGGCGGCGGCGGCAACCGGCGGGAACCGAGCCGTGGCGTGGCGTGGCGTGGCGTTACTCACGTCGCTACGATTTCCTCGGTAGGTTGTAGGTAGGTAGGTAGGTAGGTATGTAACAAGGAAAAGAACAGGAGAAGAAAAAACAGTACAGGGATACGCGGGGATGGGCGGGACCGGAACCTATTTTTTCCTTTTATTTTTTTTTTCCCCCCGCAAATCGTACTTAGTACTGCGGTCGGAGGGGTCTCAAATGTTAGCGCGCTCCACTCTGACAAGGGTGAAAACCAGGCTTTGTCAAGGGAGATAGCCAATGAAATATCTGGAATACCTTGGAAACGATGATTTACGTTAGCGCGACGCTAACATTTGAGACCCCTCCGACCACAGTAGAAGGGGTGTGCGGCAGCGCGGCAGCGCGGGCTTCCAACGGCGGGGGGGGGGGAAAGGCGGGAAGTACGGATCATGGACAGGGGCAGGGGGTTTAGTTGGCTGTGTGTTTCGGCAGGGGTTGGCTAGACCGGATGAGGAAGGGATCGTGCAGGGCATATTATTGCGGAGAAAAGTGATGTAGAAGCGTAAGACGCGCGCGCGACTTTATGCTAGAGGCTTCTACAAGGCTTATGAGGACACAATAATAAGCCGAGAAACGCCCGGTAAGAAAATAAACTATAGAGCTGAGAGGCGCACGGAAAGAAGCTATTAACTGTTGAAGCGGTGGTGGCATTGTTAGTTAAAGGGATGGGAGCAGGGATGCAGCTCCTAAAGGCCGCTAAAGCAGGCACTAAACTTTGCTGTCCGGAAGGAGAGAGGGGAGAGGGGGGGGGGGGGCGGGGCTATACGTACCTGCCTGGTATTGGCAAGAGTGACGACGACTGCTGCTGCAGGGCGTTTGAGAGCTGCATGTCCCACATACAAGGCTGCGGCACCCCGAAAGACGTCAGCGGCTGCGAACGGGCCCGGGGCAGAGTCTGGAGTGAAGATACAGCCCTTCCACAGTACAGCAGTCGGATCTTGTTACAGACATCGGGGCTGCCATGTGCTTTAACCGTTATCCTCATGATTGCGGGATGCCGTGGCTAGATCTAATTATTGTTTAGTCGCCATTACAAAGTATCCGTGTGATTCCGGTGCCTACCACAAGGCACATTAGCATTCTAGCGTTACCATACAGAGAAGTAATATGCTACATGAAAATGTGCAAGTGCAAGCAGAGCCTCTCTAAGCCGCCAACTCAAAAACAAAACCAAGATGGGGAATCCGCTCGGCCTCATCATCATCGAGAGCCGTACCCGACCCACCCATCAAACGCCCCGCCCTACATGCCGATGATTCCGCATCCCAATGCTTCATCCAGGGTATAATGTGTGTACATCAAAAAAAAAAAAAGAAAAAAAAAAGAGCGCAAGCGTGCCGCCGCCAAGTCGACCGTTCTATCCCAAGTCCAAAAAACCAAAAGCGCCCTCCACCAACAGCTCTCTCTCTCTCTCTCACACGGCCCCTTTCCCAATCTCCACATCCACCCACTTCCCCTCCTCACCCCCGCTCCTCTCCCCCATCAACACGCTCCCGGCATCCGTATTCGTCGTCGTCATCGTCGTCGTCGTCATCGTCGACGACGCCACATCCACCGTCGTCTGCACCTTGATCTCGCCCTGGGGCGTCCTCTCGGGCGCCAGCCTCTCCTCGGACCACCCGCTCTCCAACAACATCGTGCCCAGCCCCACGACGACATTCGTTCCCCTGCCCCTCCCTCTCTTTCCCACCTCCCAGCCGGCGGCGCCGACCGCCCTCGAGTACCTCTCCCTCCTCTCCTGATCGCTGACCCCCGCGCCGTCTTGCACGTACGACGGCAGACGTTCCCGCCTTCTCCTCGCGCGTTCTTCTTCCGTGGCGCCGCCGCCGCCGCCGCCGCCGCCGCCGCCGCCCGAGTGGTACTGCGACGCGAAACTGCGGAGGGGCCGCAGCGCGCGGACGAGCAGCGGGTGTAGGGTGATGAGACAGGCGCAGACGATGACGACGGCGAGCTCGACGGCGGACCAGAGGGCGGGGATGGGGTTGTAGTGGGTGGGGTCGGGGGTGGTCGTCAGAAAGCGGAGGTAGTAGAGGCGGATGATGGAGGTGACGCAGCCGCTGGTCGTCGTTCGTGTGAGCCAAAAGGGGGGGGAAGGTTGTGGTGGTTTGAAGGGTTGAAAGGGATAGATGCTTACAAGCCGCCGAGGGCGAAGGTGAAGGCCAGACTCCACTTCTTCTTGTTTTCGAGGGTCATGTTGACGATGGTCGGCAGCGGGATGACGACGATGGCGAGGTCGGTCGCGATGGCCATGGAGCAGTGGAGGTACCTGTTCGCATTCGTCAGTTCAAAGGCCCGAAAGAGACGGAGGCTGCGCATGTGCGTGCGTACCAAATCGCCAGGTAGTTTATACACGTCCCCGGAATCGTCGGGTTCCAGACCTTCTCGACCGGGCTGCAGGCGAAGATGCCGCCGAAGAAGCAGACGAGGCAGCAGGTGACAATGAACGCCACGGTCGCCCACGACGCGATGATGGTTTTGGTGCCGACGAAGACGCGGATGTATTGAGTGAGGATGGAGATCTTGGCAAAGGCGACGCCGGTGAGATAGATCACTGCGGACTCGTTGTCAGTATCGAGCGTCCTGTCGAAAAAAAAAAAAAAGAAAAAAAAGAACGGGGCAGAAACTTACACGTCGACGCCCAAAACCACTTCATCTGCTTCGCCAGCTTCGGTGGAGGAATCTCATCCATGTGATCACCCAGACCGTATCTCAACTCTGTGGTCTCGGTAAGTGATTGCGCGCGAGGGAGGGAATTTTGGCTTTGGATGAGAGTGCTCACGTTGGGCGTATACGGGACACAGCGCGATGGCGAAAAGCAGAGCAATGACGACCATGTTGTCGTCCCATCCGGGATGCCGGCTGATGAACAAACGCGTATAGATCCGCAAGCCGACAAACACGGTCGCAATGCCTGCGCACACGAAGCAACCCACCACCGCGTCATGCCCGGTGGTCATGGTTGCCGGTTGATGGAGGGGAAGAGAGGAGAGGAAGGAATGAGGGTGAGAGCGAACAAGGAAAAAGGGTAAAAATTGGCTCTGAAGGTTTTCCCAACAATCGATGACGAGAGAGCGCCGATAAGGAACAATTAAGCTATATGAAGGAACACAGGCGACGGGCGGGGGAGACAAGGGTATGAAAGGTTCAGCGGTTAGTCAGGGTACACCCAACAGCCATCAACCCAGGAGGACGACAGGTTCTCGTAAAGCCAGGGGCAGTTCTCGCCTAGTGAAAGAAAGGACGAAAACGGACAGTCTTGGATCGAGGGCGAGCGACGACGCCCAATAAGCCACTAGAAGGGACCCTTACTCCCCACATGCGCCTCCCTTCGGGCTACGAAAGAGGAGAGAGTCCGGCGGATTGCGGGTTTGCGCCGGGCGCGGGCGGGAACGAGTGGGCGGCGCCGAATCACAGGCGAGTGACGGGCGAGGCGGCGGGCGATCGGCTCACAGGTAGTGTGTTTCCCACGTGGTGGACGGAGGAGAAGCTTTGACACGCCGCTCAAAAGGGCAAGTGTAAACTCCAAGATGACGGCGCCTATTGCGCGACAAGACGCCTGTTCCTGGGGAAAGCAATCGATCGAGAAGGAGCTTTGGGCATCGCCTGGCGCTCGCATGATTTGCGTAGATGATGACGGGCCAAGCGGTTCGTACAAGATGATTCCGTGCTGGGCGTCGGGATGTGGAGGGAAGGCTGAACTCGGGGAATCCCTCTGGGGAAACGTTGACATTCAGTTTGTATTTCGCCTTGCCGGTCCGCGTCGGCAGCCATTGATTCAAAGTTGAGCCGGCCGTTGGCTTCTACTTGGCGTGGAACAATGGGCTGATGCCACGGTAGGAGCGAAGTCTGCGGATGCGGCGTCCACAGGATCACGAAGCAGGCATCATGTGGTGTCTCCAGTTGCGAATCTTCCTTAATTAGGCCTCCGCTATACCGCCGCGAACGCTTGACGACGCCGGGTCAATCGGGTGATTATCACCATCACAGCGTCCGCTGGCCTTGGCGCTAGGAACCTAGCCCATCTACCGTTCTTCCGCAGTGATGTTATTGTGGCCCTGGAGGAGGGTGGGAGCCAAGCACTGTCGCAAGGCAATGATGCCCGTCTAGCCGCACTTCACTACGGCCCGCCTGGCGCAAGGATACGGGATTGGCTCGCGACCAGGGATTATTGACTTGGCTGATGGTGGTGCGTACGACAAGCGTGTGATGCAGCTAGAGCCTGGGCGAGCCGCAGGTGCTGGCTGCGGGGATACCTCCGGTTGACGCGATTCGAGCGGATCGTCCGCCCCGCAGCCGTGACGCCGCACGGGACAGAGATGACGATTCGCCTCGATGGCCAAAAACGGCTGAGGCGCTGGAAACGGGGCTCGGAAAGACGGCCGATTTTAGCGCCTCTCATCCACAGGGGCGCCTCGACGCGCCAGCGCTGCGCCGCAGATCTCTGCGTGCAGCACCGAGATAGATCGAGCCGTCATTATTGGAGGTTCGTTGAAAGGGGCTAGACAACACGAGGTTGCTGCCCAAACACTAGGAAAATGTTCCCAAGGCTTTGCAGCGGCTTCGGGCCGTGTTCTGCCGACTCTTGGCTTGCAGGAAGAGACGGTTTGCAGATTCGGCCAACGCTATCGGAATGCTTATTATTAATCGACAGCAATACGTAGATGCAAACACGTCCAACTAACTCGCCGAGGGAAATGAGCGCGTAGTGTCGCCGAATATCGCAAGGCGGCAGGTCCGTCGTCCAGAAACAGGGGCAACCACCACACCACTACGAGTGCCACATGTACCTGGCTAGTCGTCTCGCATTGAGCATCGCAAAAACCTGACTCGGTGGTGCGATCGAGTATATGCTGTCGCGGAAACCCGGACTCTGGTCTCCACTCGTGAAGTCGCCTCAATATTGGGCCCGTACCCAAATGGAAGAGTGCCAGCCTACTTTCCATACGGCCAGAGCGGATAAATGGCCCCGGGCTTGGACGACACTTTCCAATGGGGTCTCTACAACAGAGTCATATGCATTCGGGTCCCGCATGGTGGAAGGGTTCAGCTCGCGGCAGCTGAGCGGTTAGATCTCGACTGCCCCAGCCATGCAATCTTCAAAATCCTCGACAAGGGAGGGCTGTCCAGAAAACAGTCCAAGCGGATCTATACAAGGCGGATCCGGACTCGATGGAAATGCTAATCTTGCATAGCTAGTTCGACAAAGGCCGATTTTGGGGGAGCCAGGCAACTCATTGACCGGGTTCAGAGTGATTGGTTGCATGCTGCACGGCGGGTGATGGGTCAAGCTGGGGGGCGGACAGCAGTCGGAAAGAGCGTCTCCGGCAGAAGCAACCCACCAAAGCGGAACAAGGAGGATGCAGGCCCGCCGTGGGTCATTTGTGGGATTCGCGGATGGAGGCGAGATACCACTTGGGGTCGTCCTCGACGCACGGACTCAGGGCGTGGAAGATGTAGGCCAGGGCCAGCGGCGACTTCATCAGCGAGTCGAAGCGGTCGGTGTCGAGGAAGGGGAAGCCGGAGTTCGTGCAGAAGTAGCAGTCGCTGTAGATCTTCTTGTTGCCGAAGACGCGCCAGAACTTGCGGTAGAAGATGGCGTTGTGGCGCCAGTTGCGGGCGCGGCGGTACGAGTCACCGGACAGGGCCCAGCGGTCGAGGGCGCGGCCGCAGCGCGTGCGCAGGAAGATGCGGTCGGCGACGAGCTTCTCGTGCGAGGCGACCAGGTCGGCGAAGCGGCGGTTGACCTGGCGCAGGCTGAGCACGGCGTCCGGGGCGTCGATCAGCACCTGCAGCAGCAGCTCGTTGGGGAGGCTTTCGAGCGACACGCGGCCCTCGTGGGATGACATGGCCGGCCAGGATCGAGGGCCGAGCGGCGGCTGCGGCACATAGGTGAGGACGGGGGTGGTGCGAGTGGGTGGCGGAGGGCGGATACTTGAGGGCTGAAAGAGGTCGGGAGTGAGGAGAGCTCCGCCGTTATCGGCCGCCGCCGCCGGGCCCCGCCTCACGTGGCCCGACGTCATACGATGCGCGCGCTTGAGCTGGAGTTCCCAAACTCTCTCCAGCAGTCAGCCATCATCTCCAACCTCTTCAGCACCAATCGCCCTTGAACGAGTGTCGGCCCCACATCCACCGGGATTCCGAAGCGTTCCTCTGCACGGATGCGGCTCCTGCCGGACCGAGGCCCGCATCCGCTCTCAGTAATCAATTCCGCGCTCCAGCTCACATCGTATCACCAAAACTAGTGTTGTTGGGCATTTGCGATTTTCTCAACGTCTGCCACACCGCAATCTCATGCAGATCTAAGATGCTCGGTTGATCTGCCTCTTTTCGTCCCGGCATCGGGTTCCGATCTGTCACGAGCACTGTGAAACTTGCTTTTCTGAGCCAAACGTCCACTGAGCTTCAAGCTTCGCATGCCACACCTCTTCGTTCTGAGACAGCATGCGCAGCCCTCGAGTGAGCCCTGACATTTTCCAAATCGAAGGCAGCAAGCGATGTTCTGTCATCTGCGCAACACCAGCCACTGTCTTCTTCGTGGAACTGGGCGGAGTTGTGGGCTCACATGCTTGCGAAAGAAGCTGCTCAATAATCGCCGGGTTAGTGCGGCGTTCGGAGGTTCGACTGCATGGTCCGTTCCTGACCAATTATCTCCGCCTTACCCACCATAGATCGTCCGTTGCGCCGTGGCTCAACTACATACCACTCTCATGCTCATGCTCACACAGCGTTTAGGTACCGCTCTAGCAGAAAGTCGCCTGGTAGCGGGGCGATACATGCGCGCTCGAAGATGGAAACAGATCCTGTAGCTTTAGTGTTGCTCTCCGCCACTGCAGGCTGAGTACATGGCGTGGGGAAACAGTTGCCGCAAGCAGCAGTGGCATAGACGCAGTCAAATCAGAAACCCCCTTAGTGACCAGATCGTTCTATAACTTCCATTTACAAAGAATCTACGATCAAGTTGATAGTTGGAACCCTAATTGAACCTGCTGCTACGTACGCCTCCCTTCCCATCCCATCCACATTTTTTGCCTTTGAACGACGAAAAACTGCCACCATCGCACTCACCCTACAGCTGCCTCAACTCACATCCCACCCAGCGTAACCATCATATCCCCCGCTCCGCAATCCTCAAGAACAGAAAAAAAACAACAACAACAACAGCCCCGTTTGAGATATCAGCCAGTCAGTACAAAGGACTCCCTCAGAACCAAGGCTTCACACAACACACCCACCACTCCTCCACCTCCTATTTCTCCTCTTCACCTTAGCTTAATCCAGTCCCCCAATATTACCCCTCCCCAGCCTACGGCCTCTTTGGAACGGCCTTCGAAACCGTCGCTGGGAGTGTGACGCGATCCGACGACGCGTTTGGTCCAGACTCCGCGAATGACGCAGCACTTGGCCGCTTTGCGACGGGGCGTTGTTGGGTTGTTCGTGCGTGCGTGGTGAGCGGCGAGTGTGGTCGGTTGGTGGGTGGCCGTGATTATGTTTAGGGGGGGAGGGGCGGGAACCAGGGCTTCCAGTCAATCAATTCAATCAATTGAAGCATTTGGAAGTACAAGATTACAAGTAATTTAGTAACGAATTGACTTGCCAAGACTTTAGGCAATTTCAGATCGGTTTGATTGCAATTTACCCAGGTAATTGGGTCACGATTCTTGGCATGGAGTATCACGATTCTTGGTGTAATACTACCGCCGCCGTGGTTGTTACTACTACTACCGCCGCCGCCGCCGCTGCTACTACTACTGCTACCGCTACTACTGCTGCCGCAGCGGCGGGGGCGGTGGTGTTAAGCCGCTAGCGCGGCATAGCGATACTATGTAACGGTAAAGTTAGCTATATATAGCTAGCGCTCGCCTAGATAGGCTTAGTACCGAATTAGATGAATTAATTGAATTAATTGACTACTTTTAAGGACAAAATTGGTTTTATAATTTAGCCACCAAATTGGGTAAGTAAAACAAAATCTCAGATTGGCTTATGAAATTGGTTCAGATTGACCAATTCTCAGATTAACTGCAAGCCCTGGCGGGAACTGACGGAGGCTCTAAGGGCTCGTGCGCGCGGGCTGTGCAATAGGGAAGGAGACACAATCGCTGCCTGTGTGCTTCCGCGGGGGGGTTTCTAATCCATTCTTGCTGGTCTACGCGTCTTGCGCCAGTCAATCCATCTGTCAACCCGCCCTCCCCCCGCCCTCCCGGTCCGAGTGCTCGCTGCTATGCGGATGCGATGCTTTCGACGGCCGAGAGAAATGGCGTTGGGCGAGAATGCGTCGACTCGCAAACAAGACGGACGCGGGCGACACATCTTGCCCTTTTCAGAAATGACTTGCAGTCGCAACCTTGCGGTCCTGCACGGAGTGTGGTGGGGGGGGGGGGGGGGGGGGGAAAGGGGGGGGGGGGGGGGGGGGGGGGGGGGGGGGGGGGGGGGGGGGGGGGGGG